>JAANSN010000407.1:0-61265 GCA_036850665.1 Dicranocentrus wangi | reverse complement strand
TACAACTCATGACGTACGTATGGAATTTGAGTATGCCAAAATTAATCATTTCGCTTCGAGGTGGAAGTTCCAACTTTGAAATGCCTGCAAGACTAGGGAAGATTTTTCAAGCGGGATTGATTAGAGCCGCCAGGAGCACCAACGCTTGGGTGTTTTCCAATGGTCTTAATTGCGGAACCGCAAAACATTTAGGAACTGTTCTAAACAACGAGAAGTGGATCGGAGGTCCGGGCAAAAGTAAGGTGGTTTCTGTGGGCATTACACCTTGGGGAATTATAGAAAATCGGAGTGATCTCATTGGAAGAAACAAAGATAGGGTTTACAGCCCTTTGGAGCATGCAAAATCAAAATTTTTGCATTTAAATTCACGGCACTCCAATTTCCTCCTCGTTGACAATGGAAGTATTGGGAAATTCGGAGGTGAAAATTATTGCCGGCGAAGACTGGAAAAGTGTGTCTCAACCTATCCAACTACTCCCAGTAACTTATTTTCTGATTTGACATACATTATAATAATAATCATTTCTATTTTATTCCCGATGAAAAAGTATACTTCTAAATGACTTTAGATCGAGGCTGCGATATTCCCATTGTTGTTGTCGTTGTGGAAGGCGGATTTTATACCTTACGGGAAATTAGTGATTACCTGTATGACGAACCACCTGTGCCAGTAGTAATATTCGCTGGAACGGGAAGAGCCGCCGATTTGTTGGCTTGGATGATCAGGAGGATAGCCAATGAGAAAGAATATGATTCCCTGAAGGAGGAAATTTATCAGAAAATGATGCACTACTTTCGTATCGGAATCAACAGTTGTCCCATGCTCTATCAAGAGCTGAAGAATATATTTTTAAGAAAAAATTTGGTACGAAGGTTTACCTTACTTTCAGATTTGTTTTTGCCATTAACCAGTGCCTTAAATGTATTGCATTTATTATTGCAGATAACTATATATAATCCAAACCCAACAACAATTGATGATGATTTTGACGCGGTCATATTGTCGTCCATATTTAGATCTCAGCACTGGACCCCGTTACAGGTACATTCACCACAATGAATTGCATGTCTTGCTTTGATTTTCCCATAATGTCTTTTCCATTTTACCGGTGCATTATGGCAGCAACTTTCACTGGCCCTAATTTGGAACAGAGTAGACATAGCAAATGCAGAAGTATTTATATACGGGAGAGAGTGGTCTAGAGGTCTGTTAATTTCCCATTTCATCTTCAAGCTTAAGATTCGTCAGAAATACTTAACATATTTTTTTATATATAAAATTAAGAACACTTGGAACATGCCATGATGGAAGCACTGGTCTCCAACCGATTGGACTTTGTCAGTTTACTTCTTGAGCATGGCCTTAATATGCAAACGTTTCTCACGGCACGTAGATTAGAGGCCTTGTACAGTTTGGACCGAATGCCATCAATGGCGATGAGAACAATGCTGGTGGAATTTTCCAAAACACGTTCTTCAAAGCGAAGGCGCCGACTCAATCGTCATGCCGGACACGTGCATCATCATCAACCAAATCAGGACTTGACACTGCATGATGTCGGAGTTGCAATTTCACATATGCTTGGTCACGTCTATAAATCCCATTATATTCACATGGTCCCTAAAAATAGACTTGACAGAAGGAGCCCTGAAGACTACGAGCCTGTTGATGCTGACCAAACGTTCCACCATCCATTTGACGACCTTTTCATCTGGGCTGTGCTAACAAAGAGGCATGACATGAGCAAACTGTTATGGCCACATGGTATACCACAATAAGCAAATGCGTACAAAGCAGTTAAAGTTTTGTCTCTCATAAATTCAACCGAAATTAATAATGAATGAATTGGGATATTTTCAGGGCAAGGTGCTCTATCTAAAGCTTTAGTCGCAGTGAAGCTTAACAAGTATTTTGCCAATGAAATAAACACTGCCGAGAAAATTTTGGCAAATATGGCAATTGACTTTGAACGGTACGCCGAGGAATGGGAAAATCTGTCACTGTCCCTTTTGGACTCCTGCTACCGCTCAGACAGTCAAATGGCAAGGCAGCTGTTGTAAGCATTCCCTCTCTAACATGAAGGGTCTCAATTTATGACAGTTACTTTCGAAAAATCCCGAAAACATATATGTAATTCCTTTTTAACGCTCCATTTCCAGAACAATGGAACTCGAATGCTGGTCAAAACAGACTTGTCTGACGCTGGCCGTGATGGCCGGTCACCGAATGCTACTAGGCCATCCTTGCTCTCAAATGCTTTTAGCGGATTTGTGGATGGGAGCGTTGAATATGAAATCCAGGTCCACACTCAAAATAATTCTAGGAATTTTGCTACCTCCGCTAATATTCTTGTGGGAATACAAATCCACAGAAGAGCTGAAGCTCTTACCGCACCAAGAGAAAGTGCAGTTTGACAATTTTCAGGGAGCTGGGCGGAGTGGCCTCGATGAAAATCTGGACTTTGACATATTCGACATTACCTCTCGTCCTCGTGATGTCAGAAATCCTGTAAAATCCGCAGATGCTATTTCACTTTCCGAGCCACTTAACCATGCCGTCTCGTACCCACACTTGCCAAATAAAACAAATGAAGAGAAGAAGACTGATTTGGCTGTAGTCGCTAATTGCATCCTGACTAATAATGGAGAAATTCGATGTGGAGTTCCGAAAACACGTCATGCGCCACCACAAACCCCACCACAATTACAAAGTGACAATATCTCTCCAGCCGAGGATTCTTCTTTGCGCTCCAAAGATGAAGAAACCACAGATGTCATCATACAGAGTGATACTACTGGTGGTTCACACCAGCCCGTTGCGTCATTCTCTCCACACGTAATGTTTGTGGATCAGCTTGAACAAACAGGCAAAAATCGGGAACGGGAGTGTTTTCGTTTCAAAGTACAAACCACGACTACTGCCACACCTAATGAGTATTATTCAAATCGCTCCAGTTTCGTGACCACACATCACTCCCTGTCATTTATGGAGTAGATTTGTCGAGTTTCAGAAAGCTCCGGTCACCAACTTTTACCGGCACACGGTAAATAACTGCGCTCTCTAAATTCCATTGCTTACGGCGATGTTGATATTCTTTAGTGTTTTTTGTTGTTGTTGTACCTATATATTGTTGTAACTTTCATACAGATTGCTTATTTCATCTTCATCATTTCCTTGGTCTATGTGATACTCTACCCACAAGACCCTAAGCACCCTGGATATATTGAATGCTACGTGGTTGCATACTTTATAACACAGTTCTTGGAGTGCATTCGCGAGTTTATGCAAATCGAAGCGCTTAGCTTATCTCAAAAACTGGTTGCAATTCAGAATAATGTTTGGCAGCTGGGGGATTTCATCGTCGTCACCGTTTGTGTGTTTTGCGGTGTTTTATTACGATTCATTGGCTATTATGACTATGGCATGTTGATCTACCGCATTACAAGTATTTACTGGAATGTGAGGCTGTACAAGTACATGGGAGTTCACAAATTTGTCGGACCTAAACTACAAATGATGCGACGCATGCTGAAGCAAATGGTTAGTTTTGTTTTTTTTAAAAGAGCCGAGATTACAAATATGAAGGGCAGAAATTATAGGTATTTGAAGTGTATTTCATTTTAAATGTAGGTGTACTTTGCGATGATCATCGTCGTAGTTATAATAGCCTTTGGAATTGCCCGAGAAGCCATACGATTTCCTGATAACCAGCCATCACTAAAAGAATTAGCTGAAGCCTTTCTAGAACCTTACGTCATGATGTTCGGCGAGGTTGACTTGGATTCTTTGAGCCCCCAGTGCGGGGATGACAATGATGAGAATCCTGAGTGTCCCATAGGTTCCTGGATAGTACCTGTAGCTTGGGTTGTCTACATGCTTGTTGCAAACATTCTCATTGTCAACGTTTTGATTGCCGTGTTTAACGGGATTTATGAGGAAATTGACTCTGTTGCGGTCGAAATTTGGCTTTTTCCAACGATTCAACTTTGTTATGGAGTTTGAAGACAAGCCATTCCTACCACCCCCGTTCATAATAATTTGTCACTTGATTTCCCTTTCCAAATTTATCTACAAAAGATTCTTGTCGTGTTTGTGCGAGGAGGAATTATTGCAATACGAAATAGATGAAGATGACCGGCTCCATATTATCCTGGGAAATGATCATAGTCTCAAATCCTTCTTAAACTCTGCAGAACAAAACATGGTATGTATGACATATATCTCTGTGATAGTTCGTACTTTTGGCCAATTTTACATATGTGTATTTACAAACAAACTTAATAATTTAAATTAGGTATTCGATTTTGAAGAGGACAACCTGGACAATCTAACAGCTTTGTTATGGAAAGAGGGCGAGGGTGCCGGTGGTGGTCCCCACCCTTTGGGCACTAATACAGAATATGACCTCACTTTCCGCGGAGGGGGAGGCCTTGCAAGTGAAAGATTTACCATTCAACAAATGAAGCTCACTCTAGGAGAATTGCATCTGGAAATGGAGAGTCAGAAAGCGAAAATGGATAAGCTTATTAATTACTTCGAAGCAGATGCCGAGAATGCGGTCAGCGATGCCGGGGACGAGGATGATGAAGAGAGCGAAGATACAAGTACAATACACGAGGAAAACAGTACTCCGTCGAGTATCGATACATTTAGATAGCTTGTACTTTGTGAGTACAGAATCAATATAGTAATGTATTTTATTTAGTCATTATAGCATACAATACATTCATACGAGTCATATGAGATCTACAAAAAAAAGTCGCTGTGTTTTATTTTATTATTGGGAAAGGAGACCAGCGTGTGTGGTAACATTGCACAAAACCCACTTCCACTTGGTTTTCGTCTATTATTAACAAAATGGCGCTTCTGTATCTACACTGATACAATGTGGTGTTGGTTCTTGCTTTTACAACCACAAAACACACGATAAAAGACTGCCTTAAAATCCTTACTATACACACAGTATATTATGGGGTTAACAGCAGAATTTAGATAGCCGAGCCACGTCACTAAATGATATATTGGAAGAGGGGGATCACCAGTAATAGGTCTTAACATGTACATTACACAGAATGGCAGCCAGCAAATCATAAAAGCTCCAATGATGACTCCCAAAGTGCGAGCAGCTCTTCTTTCCTTTGTGAGAGAGAATCGGAGTTTCTTCAAGACAAAGTCGTCAATTTGTGAACCGGGTCGTTTGTATCTGCTCATACCTTTCACCCCCTTCTCCAATGTTGCCTTTCTTTTCAGCAAATCCCAAGACGTGTCGGTTTCAGAGAGCTCCCTCTCCAAGGAATTGTCCAGAGATGGAATGGCACTGGCTGCTCGAACCTTGAGCCTCTCTTGGATTTTGAGATAAATCTTGCTGTAGAGGTTGATCATTAGACCCATTGGAAATATGAATGAGCCAAATGCGGAATGTAAGACGTAACCAAGAGTAGTGCTGTAATCACAAAGGTATTTGTCGCTGGTCTCGATGTCGGTCCATGAGCCCCAGCCAAGAACGGGAGGTGTCGAGATCCACACGCATATAATCCATAAACAGGCAATGACTTGCAAAACGTCTCTATTACACCTATTCTGCACATAAACTATTCCGTCTGAAACTGCTCGCCAACGATCCACTGCGATTGCTATCAAGTGCAGGATTGATAGCGTGGATAAGGTAACGTCTAAAGTTAACCATGTCTTGCAGTGCTCTTGTGACAAGATCCAGCGATTGTACACAATCTGAATGATATTGAGAGGGAGGATTAGTACCCCGACAAGGAAATCAGTAAATCCGAGTGATGCCAAGTAAACGTTGGGCGGAGTTCTCATTGATTTGTAGCAAAGCACTGCTAAAATCACGAATAAGTTGCTAGCCACGATCCATATTGTAATGGCACAAGTAGGTATTAAAATTAAAACACTTTGCCATACTTTTAATGGCTCGAGATTATCGTCTAGACCCATTTTCAGCCTTTTAAATGGTTCTATAATATGTAAATGACAACTATCGTTTATTTTCAAGAAGCTCAAAACTTAAATTCGTGGCTGCTCCATGAAGACTAAAGAAGCCAAAGGAGCTTAGCATGTTGCACTGGGAGTTTAATTTAAAATAAATGCGCTGGAGCAGGAAATGAGCTGAATAAATAATTTCGGACAACCTTCGGAAGCTTGAGCTGTAGCTGTTGAGAACATGGGTATTGGGTAAAAGTGATATTCTGCACGCGTTTTGGTCGCAACCACAATTACGAATATAAATTATTTGGTGTCATTTACGGTTTGTAATAAGGAATACATATGACAAATGCATGGAAAATGACGCATAGAGGATGTCCGTCCGTATTCTACGAGAGTGATAGTACAAACATCAACAAAATGACGGGAACGGGAGTGATGAGCAGAATCAGTAACTCGTAGAGTTGGTCATGAGAATGAAAATGTATGAATCATTGCATGGTAGTCTGAGTGAGTTGGGGTTTGGGACTGACGCATGTTACAAAAGAAATCTTGAAATTTAAACATAATCTTCACACAAGTCATTTACCCGAGGTGCTCCAATGAACAGCATACCAGCAAGTACCAAAAAGTTTAACAATTTATTGGTTACAAACCAGGGTTATGGTAGGGTTAGTCATTTTAGATATACCGTGTATGACTGTTTATCATTACATACAGCCACAGTTACTAGTATAGTTCTCTAGTATGTGCATACAGCAAAGTATATTTATCGTTTAACACGAAACTTTTGTTTACAGACGTTTATAGCCGATGGGTATTATATAAATTATAATAAAAAAATTTGCACATATGAAAATGTAGGGGCACTACCACATGAACCACCTTTGCTCTTTACAGAAACTGGAAAAGCTTACATTACAGTGTAAGCGTAACTGTCAGTAATTCAGAAAATAGCAATAAATTCTTTACTCTTGTGACAGGAATCCTTCTATTCATTAGGGACACATTTTTTATATTTGCCCATAATAAACCACACAGACGTTAGACGTGAGAAAATAAGAAAAGGGGCGTCCCTGTGCGGGTCTAGCCCTTCACATATTCTTATGTATATGGTGCTCCCCAATCAGTTAGGGGATTTTTTTCAGAGTAAGCGATCTATAAATAACGGCTGGTCCACTAGAGCGTTGAATGGATACACGGTTGAAGAATGATATTGCCTTTAAAGAGACAATGTAAAAGCTTAAGTAGGAAGTCAAATCAGAATCTACGCGTTCCAGACTATATTTTTGACTCGCTGCCTACCGAAATAAATAATAGTTTAAAACTTCTTCCTATTATACTACACAAGTGGCATAGGCCGTGGCAGTACAGTACGTGAACGCGTACGTACTTTTACATGAATCACAAAATTCCAGGAAATTGAGAATAATACACAAATATAAAACTTGGATTTACCAAAAACAACTCTATAACCACTATATTACAATGCAAATATTTTGAACCGTAGCGTAGACGCTTTTGTTTATGCCGAGCAAGGTACTTATATGACAAGAGTTCACAATAAAAAAAATTGATACAGAATTATGTGCTCTCATATAGGGACCTCCAGTTCGAACCAGCTATACCAAGCCAGCAGATATTATTAAGCGAATTGGTATCATATCGGGTTATATCGTTCGTCACGTTCTGTTATCTATCATTTAATTTATTCATAGTAAATACATGGAAAACTTTAAAACTACAATGTCAAGTCATCCACCAAGTGTTTTAGGCAAATCATAAAACGCAGTTTTAAAAATAAACATTGAAAATACTAAACCTAAAAGATGGATTAGTCCAACCGTAACCGTTCCTATATAAAATGGTGTAACAACTTCACCGTGAATTCTGTCAAAGCATCCATTAGTCTCTCCCACATACGCGTTACTTATGTTTGGGTTGACCACACAAGTTTTGTCTATGGCATTGTCCAAAAGTTGGTTTTTATTCTCTTGCCTGACATAAATATTTCTTAACAGCTTTGCAGCCTCTTCACTCGTTATATTCAATTTGCAACAGGATGCAGGGATCTTTCTTTCTCCTTCCTTAGCCTCCGTAACGACACGGGCTTCTGTTTCAACTCCCATTTGTTTGGGCTCGATAGTCGTTAAACTAGCAGCCGTTGTTTCTCGCTCCCCCGTGTTCTGATCATTGTCACTGTCACCGTCGTCCTCATCCTCATCACTGTCATAAGTGTCGCCCCCATCCAAACCTTGTCTTGCACCCCGAGGATCTATTATTGGAATGGAGCGGACCGTATAGATGTTAGAATATGCTTCTTGGAAATCCTTTTCGCTATTAACCCCACAACACCTGTAGTTGATCATGAGCAAGTCTAAAATGAACTCAAATTGGGAATATGTTCGCTTGTCCTCCGATTTATACTGCTTATTGATGGTGTCAGTAATTTCAGCTCTTAAATCTGGCTTGTAAGTCTGATACAGTGAAATTCCGACTATTTGACCAGTGAAAACTACAAATAAAGAAATTGCATAGAGCAGCATCACCCCACGAGAGTTTTTCACACTTCCGCAACACCCTATTAATCCAATAGTGAAGTAGAGTCCCCCAAACGTTATCAGCAAGTAACTAGCGGGATCTCGAATTCTGGAGAGCCACTTAGGTTCTGAATATGCTTTGAAAATTATTGGGACATCAGCACGGTACACACTTTCACTGAAATTGGAATTTATATCCGCCTTCAGCATGTCTTCAACAATAGAGTAATTTGTTAGTAGTAGGAGGCCAAGGGACATTACGGTAATTCCAAAAACCATAAAAAGCAGGTTGACAACGAAAAACGGGTACCGGACTAGATTCATTTTCCTGAAAGGCCATAAGCAGCCAGCCAACTATCTTTGATATTATGATCAAAAGGTGAAGATTTCAAGAAATTTTACCTAGATATGTAAATACTTGCGATTATGGGTTATGGGTATGGATTGCCAAATTGAAAATTTTATTGCTACAAACAGCGTAATCGTTACTAGATTGAAACTTGAAACTATAATGTTTGCATTTTGCATCATATGAGGAGGTTAGACCAAGCTTCATCAGGAAACGAAAAGGAAGTAGGAACTGTAGGAAGTTTCCTAATAGATAAAACGACGCGACAGCAAGTTCAAGTATTAGAAAACGAAGGAGATTATATGGGAAATGCATGCAAATGTCAAGCAAAGTAATACAAATGACGCAGACGAAGAAGGAATATTGCTCACGACTTCATTCCTCGAAAGATCTAACAAGATGAGTGCCTTGCCTCGGCTACCTACCCTCGTCTCCTTTTTCAAATGGAAATGGAACGGTTCGTTAATGACTAAACTAATTGTACGCATCGCATTTCCTAATGTTCTAGCTGGAAATGTACATAGTTGTAAGGCATAGTTGTACATAGTTGTTACATTTCCGCTTCTATATTTTTGTACACAAATAAACTTCCTTGTACCCGTCTCCACATTTCCAATCTACTCCATTATTTCGTGGTTTTTTGACTTGTGTGCATTATACTCATTGTGATTGTGAGTATAAAGGTCTACTCAATTTTTCAGACATCCTTCCTGTTCTAAGTTTCAACTAACTTGACAGTGTAGATAAATGGGCACCACCAAACCAAGAACCAATCAAACCTGGATTGTGGTTAAGTTCACATTTGCAATAATACTCATTCGTGATTAAGCTAACTACTCATTATTACGTTATTCGTACACATGGATCTAAACAATTAATATTGAATCAGTAGGCAGTATGTAATATTACCTTGCTGTGTTTTTCACGTTCATGTTGAACATTTTTATTGATGCATTGCATGTTGGTTTGATACGCAGCAATATTTATTATACGTTATCCACATGTAAAATCAGCAAAAAATTGACTGGCATGTGGCCATCCATCCATATACCCTTTAATTTAGAAATGGGTTCTACTTATAAGCTCACAATCAGATCTAGATTCAAGACAGTCAAGTTTCAAAAGTTAGGCTACGAACAGGTACCTATACAAGTTTATGTAGTAAAAATATTATAATGTTCATCCGGACCTTTTCAAATCATCCAATCGCTTAATGTACGTACATAGGTATTTTTAATGTAATGGCTATCTGGGGTCGGGATTCGGTATTATTTCGAGTATATCATCAGAGTAATCAACAGAAATCCACTCCAGTCCAGTCTCAATCTCATCATCCGCATATTCCGCATCTGCAAAACGATACATATATGAATGAACAAAGAAAAATGTCTTTAGCCGTATCCCGTATCGTATATAATCCTTTCCTATATTATCCTATTCCTATTCCTATCATTGAAGTGCGTGTTAGCTTTTTCGCTGTCATTCAATTCAAACACACACAATCATCTCCTCCTATCTGCTCCGCTATAAGCTGCGTCAGTGTTGAGGAGTGCACACATTTGAGGAGTCCCAATGCCCCTCGTCCGCTCTTACCTTCAAATTTGCTGCACGTTCATATATTATTATGGTTTGCACATTGAGAGCTGCTAGGACCTACCTGGAAGAGGAGCACATCAGCAAGCAGCAGTAGTACAGGATTACCGGATAAGGCATACTACGTCTGCTTTGGATTTGGAACAAGTTTTTCAAATATTCCAAAATGGTAAGTGAAGTTTGTTATAATTATTTCCAAGTGGGATATTAATTATTTAGTGGAAGGATATGATTTGTAAAATGAGAAGGAATGATGAGTTGTATGTTTTTGCTAATTTTTGAGGTGGGGATGGGATGATAATTTGTTAAATTTCTACTTGGTTGATTGTGTCCATGCTCAATGTTCAGTTTCGAGTGTCAACATCAATGTATTATGTAGTAAAAATGTGGAACTGGAAGTTGAAGGGATTGTTTTACACGATTAGCTAATTGCTGTTTGGATTTGTTTTATTTTTACAGGTTAACATCCCAAAGCAAAGGAAAACCTTTTGCAAAAAGTGCAAGCATCATAAGCTGCACAAAGTCACCCAATACAAGAAGTCCAAGGAGCGAACGGCCTCGCAGGGTCGTAGGCGTTACGATCGTAAACAGCAGGGTTATGGAGGTCAGACTAAGCCCATTTTCCGAAAGAAGGTAAGTGCTCACAAGTGCAGCTATAAAATCGTATTATCTGAAATTAATTGGAGAGAAAGAGAAGGTTATGTCATATCAATCACATGCGGTATATGTGAAGGTGGAAACTGGAGTGTGTAGTCTTATCATCTGGTGCTGTTAAAATATTATTAATATTAATACATATATTCATTTTTTATTCTCTTTAGGCTAAGACCACAAAGAAGATCGTACTGAGGATGGAATGTACTGAATGTAAATACAGGAAGCAGATTCCATTGAAGAGGTGCAAGCACTTCGAATTGGGTGGTGATAGGAAGAGAAAGGTATGATAAATACATTCATTTTGTATTCGGTATCATAATGTTTCGTACAAATATTGTTGTAATATTTAATTGGTGTACTTTTTTTATTTGGTTTACAGGGACAAATGATTCAGTTTTAAATTTTTACTTCAGGATTTCTCCCTTGTCTTGTGTTAAGTTCGAAATAAACTTTATACACTGATGTGTGTTGGTTTTGTTACATTTGTTTGCATGTATAATATTATTATGTTACTTTTTCATTTAAAATATGCTCGGGCACAGACAGAATGCGGTGTAGAGTTGAGAGTGAGGTTTAGGTGATCATTTTAATGCTTTGAAAGGATTAAGTTCCTAATGGCTTTATTCTTAAAGTGTATAGTATCCACATGAGTTTCAGGATTTAATTGTTCTTGACTTCATATTTGGGAATGTATTGTATAAAGTGTAAGGGATATTTGTTTGGCAGCTTAGATGGTCCGTCAACAAGATAAACTTGAAATCTTTCTCGAATTCGTTTGTCTTCAAAGTTAGGCAACTTCTGTAAAAAGGAGTGCATAGGTATTTTAGTAATTTGCATTAGTATTATTTTGAGGGTGCAACTTGACGAGATAGACAAGGCAAGCGGAAGCGTGTATCTCAAGTACCTTGTTATTTATTAGCGTAGTTATTATAATCACGATTACAATTATCTTGAGAAACTGATAGAAGAAAAAGTTTTCCAGCCAACATATTGCCAAAGCTATGCACCAGGAGTAGGTACGCTGATAACCGTATCGGCCGCCATATATACAACATATTACTGTGGCTGTAATAATAAGGCTAATACAAACTACCCAGCCAATAACAATGCAGCTTCTCGTTAAAATTTTTCCAAATTGATAATAGTCCATTTCGCATAGTTCGCAGTATACCAAGTTTACGGGTTGGGATTGTTTGGAATCCTCAGACTTTTCGATTTCCTTTTCCTCACGTGGAAAATCACCCCCAGCCATATCAGGTTCTGGTTCCAAAATTATTTCAGGTTCGGTAACCCTTGTTTGTAACTCTGTAATTGGAGTCGGCTGAGGCGTATCATCGATGGAATTTATCCCCATATCAGCGCTGCCGCTTGCATCATCTTCAATATCTTCATCACTTTCATACACATCTATCATGTCGTACGAGTCTGAAGGTTGTACAGGAGTAGCTATGGTCTGGCTAATTTGCGGTCCCCCCATTTGCAGTTCATAAGAATCCATAATTTCATTGTCAATAGTTGATTCCAGAAACGCAGGACCATTAAAGAAATCGTCGGTTTGATATATAAAGCTGTCTGGTTCTAATTGCCGGATCCCCACTAAAGACCCTATGAATCCGTAATCTACTGTCGTCTTGGGGTAGTTAGTAAGTTCATTAAAAGGTTCATAATTATGTACAAGATCATCAGCTGCCATTTCTTCTGGGCCGGTTGTACCCTTGGCGTTCTCATATGTCCAGTTTTCCGTTTTCAGTATATCCGTAGATGGAACCCTGAAGACGTCATCATCCATGTACTCTATAGATTTTGTGCGTTTTATTGGAACTCGTAGTCGCCGTCGCCTTTTGATTTTAGGAAGAATTTCCTAGTAGAAGCCAAAAGTTATGCTAACAATACGAATAATGGCTTACCTATGCTTATTTAACTTTCGCAAGGATTTGCCTTCTTACCGGTTTTGGCTCTAATGCCTCTAATGCATCTAATGGTTCTGTAGCTGTAGCTATGCTCGCATTGCTCCCAGTTTCACCTATACTTGACTTTTCTTCAGGTTCAGTCTGAACATAAGACTCTAATGTTAACCGTTTTTTAGATGGTAGCGTTCCCGGTTTATTGCGCCAAACAATAAGGGTAGGAATTCGTTTGGTATTTACTATCCTATTGTCACAACATACGACTTTTTTTCGGAATGCCGTAAAGGGCTGCTGGCTTATAAAAATAATTATCTTTATTACTTACGTGAACAGAAGTGAATATGTAGCTCCCAATACAAAGCAGATTTGGGCAGCTATTGATCCCTTTACTAACTCTACTAATGACGGGGTGTAATCCGGAATAGTATAAAAATCTGTGGGGTTGGTGTTGGAAAACCAGAATCATACATACTTGATGACTGACTGATGACAAATAATGGATCCTAATGTTGTAACTACAATTATAATCTATACTTAGGAGGACAAACCTGGATCTATAAAAGAAATGAATCCATACAAACCGATTAATGTGAGCATATACGTTAGACATTCCGTGAAAGCTAGCGTTATCCTTTCAGGTGTGATAAAAAGGAAAGGCGCAACATACACATGGTGCCTGCTTAATTGATGGTTATAATGTTGGCAGTTAATACGAGCTCGATTTCGTGCTTGTATCGTAACGGTAGGAGCCACATCAAAATCATGGTATCCTTGTTGTGCAAAGATCCATTTAGAAGCATAGAATAACCAATTTTCTTCGGTTTTAATGTTCTTAACTGTGATCTTCTCACAGAACCTGTGTTGGTACAAACCTTTCAAGTAGATAATTCAAATTGTATACACATTTATAACTGCAGTAGGGTTTATCACATTTTCATCTACCATGTACTTTTACTTCCGGGTCCGTGAGGGTCAACCCAGAAAACAACTTTCTCTATTTTCCCCAAGTCTTTCGTATGAGTGACCAAGTAGTTATCTTCTTGGCACCGTTGTAGAACACCAACTTTCATCAAATGCCTGTCATTTATGGGATATGGCTGTAAATGAAGAATGCACATTTGCTGAGAGGTCCAATTGATTTGACCCTTCATAAAATCCCATTCAATTTTTAGTATTAATTAAGTACACCCGCTTGACCATGTTCCCCACAGAGAAAGCAAAGAACTGTGGATGTCGTTCCAGCTCTCCACTGTTTCCCAGTTTCCACGCTTATGAGGTAATAAGTTAAACCATCAAAGTCGAAATCATCAATGTCAGTGCAGACAATTAATCTAGGGTGATGCTTTTTACGCTTCCAAAGCACGAGAAATAAAATGAATAGGATGAGGAAATAAAGGCCACAAGTTGATAACGCAATTGAAGGTATAATGGGATTCCATAAATTCTTGCTGACGTCTGTTTGAATGTTTGGAACCACGGGTCGCATGATATCTGTCTTTTTGAAGTTTGAGTCGATGAAGCAACTGGAATGGTTGGTACCAGAGTCGCAAACGCATGTGTACTCTGTTTCGGTTATCTGCGTGCAATTTGCATCAACGATACATGGGTAGCAGAACAAATCATCAGGACTTTTTGTGTTCAGATCTTCAATACATTCCTCTTTATCTATTTCACATAGATTATAAGTCTCACAAAACTCTCCAGTATATGGTACTCGACATTGACACGTGAACTCGACATGCTTTGTAGTTTTGCATGTAGATCCATTCAGGCATGCATCGTTACCACCCATTACACAAGGATCTTGCTCATAACAATAAGGATTGATATAGCCGATTTTGCAATCGCAGTAAAGGGAACCGTCATCAGGATCAGCAACACACATGCCATCATTTAGACATGGATCAAACATACACGGATCCGGATATTCACATATTGCTCCAACATATCCCGTGTTGCATATACATGTGCCATTCGTGCATGAGCCATGACCACAATCAGGATCAGTTGTACAAGCCGCTGCTAGTAGCTTCGAAGTTCCAAGTGACATTTTCTTACTCTGCCAACTCTGCTTCTTTTGTTCATATTACAGGTTGCAATATTTGACAGTAAAAGTAACGACACGACAGTACAGACCTTAAGATCAAAGATGACATATCAGGAATTTCAATTCTTCACTACGTAGATATATTTTTGTGTAACAACCGCCCCAAGGAAACCGTCTATATATGGTCTATATAGGTAGCCTACTGAGTAAGAACAGCACCACTTGATCTGATTTCGTCTGATCACGATCACTCCCATCAAAGTAAAACCTGGTCAAAACTTCTGACGCTAAATAAAAATATGACTTTCAGTTTCATTTCATGCCTAACCCCTTATTTCAGGACATTTATCATCACTCGATTTGAGGCGTGTATTATCATTAAATACTGCAATAAAATAACTTAAAAAGCCTTAGCCGAACTCCTATAAACATAACGATTCATACTTTATTCAGCAATTCATTCATTCGTTATTCTTTTAAATCTGCTCTACTAAACTGAATCGGTTTATCCGGCCAGCATAGCTGCTGTACTCGCACACACATGTAGCAGTAAAAAATCAAACAGCTAATAAATTCATGTTTAAATTAAGAACGTACAATGGCTTGGTTCATGCTTATTGAAGCTGTGTCTTGCTCATTCATTCACTCACACATTTATCAGTACTCAGGTGATGAATTGAACATAATAATGTTTCACTAAAAAGTAAGTACATAACACAACAACGTCTTTCTATGAAGTAGCTACACGTACATAATACATGGTGTAGCCACAAATCCACAAAGGTTTACTTTACACATTATGCATAGGTAGGTATGTAACAAAAACTCATTAACAACGATGATGTTACAATTCCATTGCTTCCGGCTTGTACCTTATACTATTGACCCTGACCAGCTTTGAAAAGACCCCTTGTTGCACTTGATGAGCTTGGATTAAACAACACTTTGTGTATAGCAGAGATATCCGGTTGGATTTTTACTGACGACGAAGCCTTAGGGAGCTTTATTGAAGCTCCTGCAGCAGACTTGAGAGTTGTGGTACCACTTCCACTTGAACTAGGCCCACTAGTTTCCAGAAAGACTCTCATTGGGGATCCGTCGAGTAGTCTATATAAAACATTATTATTAACAGAAACGCCCATATTATAAAATTGGAACAAACATATAGAAAGAGCCCACGATTGTTACTCGTGGAACACCACCCACCTATTATGATACGCTTCTACGGCTTTTAAGGCGTCCGCTTTTTTCGTGTATATAACTTCGGCATGCCCAGAAGAAGTTAGTCTTGCATCAATGAGGCGCCCAATATCCCCGAACAGTTCCTTGTAAAAAGAAAATAAAAATTAATAATGTCATCTAGCAAAAAATGATACTTCAGTTAGTTAATTCTGTGTAATTCAAGTAGTGGAATGCTACATACAATAATATCATCTGACGTTACTGAAGGCTGCAAGTTGGAGACCAAAACTTTGTAACGAGATTCTGACGACGCAGACGCAGGTGGTGCCAGCCTTAAACTCATGTGCCTTACAGGAGGTTCGTCTTCATCCATAGCCTCGCTGTGCTGAGAGCTAAAACAAAATTTGAATTAGACTTGACTTAATTCACTAATTGGTCACTTGTAACGATGAAACAAAATAATAGCAGGTCAGGAGCAATATTTTTATATAAAGCGAAAGTAGTAAAGCACTAAAAACCTGCTATGGTAAGGTGGTCTATACGCCAGATTGGGTTTGCTCTGCAAGGGTGACCTTTGCTGACTGTAAGAAGAGTAATTATTAGCTGCAGCAGCAGCTGGGTTAGTGATGGTCCTTGTTAAGAAAAGCCCATCTGTGTCATGAGCATAAGAATTATTTGAGGGCCCTGGGGTGTTGTAAACGTCCATGGCTGCCGATCTAAACATGCCTGACGATTCCATAGGGTAGCCTGATGTGAAACGAGGAGCTGGTCTTTGTGGTTCAACTCCAAAAAAGGCCCCATCACCTCTTCCAATGTTTTTCTGGATTGCCTGGATTGGGTTCGCTACGGTAGCAGTAATAGTTAAATTCTTGAACTTGTTCCCTCCCCCTCCACCACCAACAACTGATTTCCCACGTCGTTTAGCCTCAATCTTGTCTCTCGCATCTCCTATCCTTCCTTTCTTAACTCTGTTTAAATTAATTTTCTGTCTTGCATCAAGAATCTGCCCAATTGTTGCTGCTGCAACTCCACCTAGACGCGATTTTACTGCAGTTCGCTTTCCAGCAGTTGTTAGTCCCTTTTGTCGTGCTGTCTGTGTCTGAAAACCAAGTCTATCCTTAATCGTGCCCCTTTGAGGACGATTAAATCCCCTCATCCCGGATCTTTGCATACTGCTTTACTTATGGCGACCGACACACGTGCATGCAAATAAATCTTCAATGTATACTAATAAACTAGTTCCTAAAAATACTAAATGGAAGTTGGCTTGAAGTTAGAAGTTACTGCCACTCTCTTCTCTGTTCACTTGTATTCTCAATCTGAAATTCCAAAAACACACAGTAAATGTCAAAACTTCCAAATTCAACCATTTCAAATTTCAATGATTTCA
This sequence comes from Dicranocentrus wangi, assembly GCA_036850665.1. NCBI lineage: Eukaryota > Metazoa > Arthropoda > Collembola > Entomobryomorpha > Entomobryidae > Dicranocentrus > Dicranocentrus wangi. The sequence continues at coordinate 43,656 of JAANSN010000407.1, read as the reverse complement.
AATATTTCTTTGCCTTCGGATACCAAATTCTTACGATTATCATTACGATTTACGATGAATTAATTTCAATATTTGCCTCAACAAATAAAATATGATCGAAATAAAACATAAAATCAATTGCTCATGCAACAATCAACAATAATATACCCACCTACTAAAAAAAAATAGCTACACCTACACTACTCTCAACCCTAACGCTGATGCCACTTGCTGGAACGCTGGAATTGCGAACTTATTCTTTCCTGTTTCTGGGTATCACTCCTTTGAAACCGTTTTTGCACACAATTTCTAGACACGAACGACGCCTCAAACAATTCTTCCCGAACAGCCAAACTTCCCCTCTCCCTATGTCAAGCGGCAGGCAGACAGTGGAGTAAAGAGGCGTCAAAAACTAATATNGTCAAGCGGCAGGCAGACAGTGGAGTAAAGAGGCGTCAAAAACTAATATTGACTATATTCAAAGTAAAAGTAACAATGTGATTCATTCGTCAGGTTGAAATTGGCTTTCAAAACTCCTAGGATGCGTCCCAAAAATTGAAATTTCTTTCTTTACTCAAAAGGATTTAAGACGATAATGTAATGACGCTATTTAAAATGGAGCACACTACTATAAACCCCACCGCAAACCGCAATAAAAGAACAACAATTAATAATACTACTTTTCACCTGAAAATTCCACACTTTTTTCGTTCAGTTTATTGTTGTGATGATATGATGATGTGATGTTCGCAACGCATACGCATCCATACTATGTATCCCAAAAAAATCCCATAAGAATGCCTGTACAAAAAAATCTGGACTTGTCTACCTTCCTTGTTGTAATACTTGTAATGTAATGTAATACTAGAATACGACACTTCTACGTGCTGGCCATTTGTGTATTTTTGTATTTGGTTGTTGGAAAAATTGGGATACATAAAAAGCCAAAAATAATGAAATGAGACAATCAGACAATAGAAACAAGCCAGCAAGGTAAAAAGTGTAAGAAAGGGTTGAAAGTTGTAATTGAAAGTTGCTTTTATTACCAAATATAAATACAAAAGGGTGGCTGTGGCTATCTTTTGGTCCGGTTTCTGTATATGTATGTATATCTGTATATCCGTATATCTGTATTCTGTATGACTTTACTGCATACTGCATTAGATAGAATTGCGTTATTATATGTCTTCTTATGTATATGGATATGGATGCATGGATGGATTCATTTAGGCATCGTCTCTATTGGTCAATAGGTTGGGAATGTAGTTTATAAGGATAATATTCTCTATACCTAAAGTCAGAAGGGAAAGCGCCAGTTTTAACGAGATGGGCTACTACATGCGTACACACACACACACAAACACAAATCCATAAAACCAAATTCTCAACTCTCTTTGCATCTATCTGTCTTGGAAGAAATAAACACGAGTGATTTTTTATGTGAGTTTTTTATTTGCGGATTGCGGATATAAATGCGTAATTATTATTATTGTTGTGGCATTAGCTGAACTTTGAAAGTACCTGTTTAGACGTGCTAAATTGAAAGTGGATGGTGGATGGAAATAAAGCTTGAAACAAAGAGTATTGGATGTTTTTAGCCGGTGTTTGCAAAATGATTTGGATTGTGTACATTCATATTGAGAACTGAGAATGTACAAGCTCTTCTCGAAGCACTGTTAACCGTCGTAACCACTGTGTTTAGTATTGAATAATAAAGTTAATGGTTTGAGGTGTTAGGCTCACTTGACGTGAATCTATCTTGTAATAAGATTAGAGGAGCTTCTGTGGGTGGATTCGACCCGACGGCAAAATGATGTTTAGATATTACATCGGGTATATAAACTTCATACAACTTTATGACATCTATGAGAATAAGTTTGTTTCGCTGATTTTAATTGGATTTTTTGATGAGCAATAAAAATATGTATTTGTTTTGTTTCCCTAGATTGCACCGGTTAGCTACGACAGGTAGCAGTGCTGCTTTAACATCTTGTACTCCTAATCATGTAGTGCGAGCATATTCGGTGTACGCGGACACCTTCATACATCCAATTTTTCGGGAAGAGGAACAGAGAAAGTTACAAGAGAGTGGGGAAGCCCAGAAGTAAGCAATTTTTGTTTTTACTTTATAACTGTTCAACTGTCAGCCACATTGTCACTTGTCAGACTTTTATTGAGCCTTTTTTGTGACAATTTCAGATATGCATTTCTGCCAGTCAGGCCAGCCCTGACTACTGATACGGCATCAGAATTTTTTGACCCATTAGTAGAGAAAGTTATAAACCATATAATGAGGAAAGGCAATAAACTACTAGGCCGAACACTTCTTGAAAAGGTAAATGATATTCTTATTGGCTATACTCTAAGTTATTACTACTTGAAATATGGACTTTTTTAGTCATTTTGTTAACTGGAAAGAATTTTCGTATATATTGTAGTCCTTTGAAACTATGAAAAAGATTCAGCTTGCAAAATATTATGACACGGAGGACCCTGAAGAAAGAGCAAAGATAATTTTGAATCCGTGGGAATTGCTACATAAAGCTGTAGAAAATAGTAAACCATTTCTAGAAACTACACCCATAAAACGCGGAGGGCATACTTACCAGGTTCCTGTACCGGTTCGGCCAAATAAACAGCAAGCATTAGCAATAAAATGGCTAGTCGAGGCCGGAAAAGAGAAAGACGATGAGAGGAGATTTTTTGACAAATTTGCCTACGAAGTAATTGACGCCGCGAATGGATCTGTAAGTAAAAACGTCTACCAAGACGTACCATGTGTTGGACAATACTTGTATAGATACTAACGTAAAGTTGTATGTATTAATTGAAAAACTTATTTTTTAGGGGCAAGTCATCAAAAGGAAGCAAGAACTGCACAAGAGGTGCGAAGCTAATAGAGCATATGCGCATTACAGATGGAGCTAACTTTTTGTCTTATTGCTTTTAAGTAGAATGATAAGTATCGAATGTAACAAGAACGAGTCCATTTTATTTATTACCATCGAGTGATTCGAGTAAATAAATTATGAATGATGGAAATTTCATAATCTGTATATACTAATGATGACGGTCGCGTCGCATGAAAAAACTCTTTAAACGTTTATGCACGTTAACTTTGTATTATGTTCTCGATGTGGTTGTGATATTTACGTACACAATAGTAGAAATATTAATCATAGGGCGTCTCTTAGTAAATAGTCCACATCAGGGGTAAGCACAAATTTGCTGCTAACAGGGCCTAAATTTGATAAAGTTTGATCAGTCGTATCTACAGAGTAAAGTTCCTGAAATAAAAAAAACAATTATCGGATGAATTGAATATACGTATAATCTTTCGAGCAGCAACGCAACTTGTGGTTTTCTGAATGAGTATTGTAAGTGGTTGAAAAACATCACTGATGGCCTCTTGCTCGGTACGAAAATATACCTTAGCGGAACATGTACATACCTACATTGCACGCAGAATGTTTGAAAAGTTATCTCTTGTACAACCTGTACGCATCGATCGCATCATATCAGGATTTAAATTTAATATCCAGTTTAATCAGACGTTCTAGCTTGACCCATGCTCAGAATTCCACTTCCATTGCTATGCTATTAGTATGTGTTGTGTGAGTCGTTTAACGCTTGACGTACCTGGCGGAACCCAACAGGTCTTCCTGGGTCGACATCAAAATAATTTTCACCAATAACAAACCTAGTTCTTCCGCTTGATAAAATTTGCAATTTTTAATATCCAGTTTAATCAGACGTTCTAGCTTGACCCATGCTCAGAATTCCACACTTCCATTGCTATGCTATTAGTATGTGTTGTGTGAGTCGTTTAACGATTGACGTACCTGGCGGAACCCAACAGGTCTTCCTGGGTCGACATCAAAATAATTTTCACCAATAACAAACCTAGTTCTTCCGCTTGATAAAATTTGCAATCTTCCAATAAACCCTTCCGGCAATTCATCAATATCTCGAACTAGCTGCGACGGACTTTTACTCGCACCTTGTTGATCAACGGCTTCCCTAACACTACTTTCCAAAATGGGAAGCTCATCTGGAAATTGAAAATAAAGCAGCTTTCCCTCCTGGGTCGTGCTTCGAAATGCATGAGCAAACGAAGTAGATTCTAATGGCATCATTGCTAACAGTCTTTCCTTCTCCCGAGCCCTTTCTTCACTAAATTCACCGTCCGCCTTTTCTTGCTTTACTTTCGTGATTGTTATTTCTTCATCGATTTTCTCTTGTTTAATTCTCACTTGAGGAATCAAATCTGTATCTGTGTTACTATTACTTGTACTAGCGCTAGCGACGGGAGATGCAGGTGATTTCGCAGAGGGAGACGGAGGACGAATCTCCAGTATATTTGGCTCCATAAAGAATTCAGGTACATCTAATTTTCAAATCATCCATCAATAACACACGAGTGTATTAAAAGTACTAATATATAAACAAGGAATATATATGTGAACGCCTTACAATTGCTTAAAGGTAAAATCACTGGACAATTTGGATTATCCGGAGTTGTATCTTCCTCTTCCTCCGGCCGAAAAGTTTCGTTCCCAAATATTTTCTTATCAGACTCAGCGTCTTCTTCTTTAATTATTGTGGTTAACGTCGTTCTATTCAATGAAGATATTCTGGAAGATCCTCCTTCAGTCGCGGATTTGTACCTGTTACCCCCATAACCACTTTTATAATGCGAGGTTGAGGTCCGCTTTGCTTCCGAAGGATCACCAACCCCGTCAGAAAAAATTGATTCCGATTGTACTAATTCTCCTCGTTGCTTTGCAGCAGCACCTCCCCTCCCACCTCCTCTCGGACCCCCTCTTCCTCTACCTCCACCTCTACCTCTTGAACCACTCGTCGCTGCATCATTTTTTGATTGTGGGACTGAGCCACCAGGGCTTGGCGCGCCTCTATCTCGTTTGGGAGGAATATTTGGAGTGAACACACGTTTTGGTCTAGCCTGACTCGCCGACGAGCTGCCACTACCACCTGCGACGTTAGGTTTAGCACTGCTCCCCCCCACACGAGAAGAAAGGCTCAAATCTCTGGGACCCTAAAATATTTATCCAAGAAATAGAAAAACATAAACCCTTTTCTATCAAATATGATGAACGTCATGTGTGTACATACGCTAATTTTAACGTACCTTAAACGAAGGAAGACGTTCCGACGAAGAACCCATGTTCTTATAAACTGTATATAAGGACAACTTCCGGCTGGTTAAATTTTCCGTGTCCTATTCCAAGTTTCTTTTTTGGATGAGGGTCGAGGAGCTGCGGGTTTAGCTCACCTTTAATATGCGTATTATTATTGTTATCTAATCTAAAGATTCTACATCACATTACCATAATCTCTCTCCAAAGTAGGTTTTTTAACTATCACACTAAAAAACTGATGTATTAAAATGCGAGTGTCATAAGCACGTCCAACGTCCACATTACTAATACAGTAGTTTTGCCGGATTTCACAGCTCACGTATAAAATATCAAACAAAAACAAACACAAAATACCCGTACCACCTTACTGTGTACTGTGCTAATAAACCCCAACAAGAGCCACTAAACATCTTTGTAAACATAGCTCAAATCTAGAAAAGCTACTAATTATTATCATTAAGTACAGGTGAATCTTCGAAACAAGATTAGATAAATGAGCATTGCTGATGAGAAATGAGAATGCACAATTTTGCACACAAAATATGTAGGTATTCCTCTTTTTTACATTCACACATCTTTTCCCAGCAAGTGTGCAAAACGAGAGGATGTGCACGTGGGGAGGGTGAGACTGGAACTCGTGCCGTGAGGAATGGAGTGGAGTGGAAAGTGGAATGGAAGGTAGTAGAAATGGAAATGTGAAAAAATGTGTAATATTATCATGTGTCCTTTGCATTATTGCAGATTCGTCCTTTTTCCATATTGGATTGGATGGAATGCGGGTGGGTGAAGATGGGACAAATGGGAAAACTGCTAACACTCTTCTCCGCATCAACCACACACGTCGTGCATATAAATACAAGAGCTCCGATTTCACACAACTAGAGCAAAACGAGAATATAGCGTACAAAAAACTCATAAAAAATATATAGCGCTATGTAACAATATGCATTGCAATAGATTGTCGGCACGATTCATAAATCATAATCATAATGAGTACATACATGGTGCTTATTATGAGTAAAAGGAAAAACTATAACAAAATGAAAAAATGTTTTTGAATATATACTACAAATAGACTAGGTGGAGTGCAGATACAATAGTTTCTAAAAGTTTGTACTCGCCTTGAACCTATTTTAGCTGTGTATGTATACGGTTATTCCAATGGTGTCTTTTAAGTTAGAGCTTACAAACCCTTAAAGGAATGCCTTTTATTTTATTACTTTTTAAATGCATGCTCCATTAAAAAATCTGGCTATTATTGCACACCATTGCCATTGCATCATTTCCAGATGAACAGAAAACGTTATGAGACTCTTGGCTTTGTCTCGTTTAAAAAATGCCTGTGTTATTAACATAATTCTAGCTGCGCCAAAAACAGAGAGAGAGAGTCCAAAGATGTACTGCAATATATATATAAACGCACAACCTTTTAGCGTTGTCTTTCATGATGCTCCTCTTGTCTAACGTTCATGGTAGTAGTAGCCGATAATGTAGTAGGATGGGAGACAGGGAATTGCTAGAAATGTCACTGGTTTTTCAGTGTGTACTACCATCATCATAAAAGCGGCTAGTCTCTCATTAAAGTTCCGCATTTTTTATGTTTAAAGAACCATCATCAAGAAGAGGAGAAGGAAGGGAGGGAGGACAATTGAGATTTTCAGCATGCACCCATAACTTACATTACAAGAGTGTATATACCCAGTCAAAGCCCGGACTAGAGAAATTTTTACTGCATGCGTGATACGTACCTACTGCAGCAGTTTCATTCTCTCGTAGTAATCTCCTCTATCGCAGCAGTGGCCTTACCCATACCATGGCTAACTTGTATATTGCATTGTGTTCAAGAATGAATTTCAAGGAAAGGGAAACCAAAGCCGGTAAGAGTTTGCGTGCAAAAAACAGTCGATAAATTTGCCAATGCTCCACCAACATTCATCGCACTCCGCTTTTACGGAAAGCAAAACCAGAGCTTGGAAACTGGCTGAGGCTGTATATAACAGTGCTGGCAGTGCAGTGCTAGCAACCAGCTACATAGCCCCCAAACACTGGCTGGCCAAGTGGAGTAAGAGTTTTTTTTTCAGTATGTGTGATGATGCTCCAAGTTTTTTTTGTAGGCTCTGCAGAATCCATTCTAAATACTAGAGAAACTACTGGTTCATTGTGGAGAATGCATGCAGTCATATGTATCCTTACCCGGCACCACCCGTGCAGCTCCGAAAACGAGGCAAGAAGGTACATAAGGATTGAGAGACCGGACAGAAAAAAGGATTATGATTGGAGTAATGCACGTACTTTTACTTTCAAGCGTGCCAGCCACCAACCCAGCATTAATAACACACAAAAACATACACAACCACTGGCATAACATGTACTACTCTATCTAACTCAGTTCCTGGCTTTCTTTCCCCTCATTCACGGAACAAACATGTAATAATAAAAACAGTAGACAAGAAAGTTTTTGGCTCACATTGCGATTCCGCACACATACCCCAACTCATACTCTCAGGCTAGGCGAAAGCGTACGTACTCACAATGCAGAAATAGCTGAGCAAATCTAAAAACTGAGACCTAATAAGACGGCGGATTGGAGTGAAGCAACAGAAAATAGAACCGATGAATACAGCTTCGTTTCAGGATTACTGGAAAAAATACTACTAAAGGAGATCCGCCAAGTCTGAAACATCAACACCAGAAAGAGTTTCCCTTTCTCCTAGTGATGTGAATGCTGGCATATCACACAAAAGTCTCTCCAATTCCATCCCTTTCGGAAGAACCGTGTATTAGACCTAACAGTAGTGATCTTTCTCACAACGGGAGAAAGGCTGGTGTTCATTGGGGTTTTTGGGTAAACGAAGAGCAAAAGGCTTTACTACTGCTCCTATTCGAAGAGCGAAAGAACGCATGGAACAGACGTAGTGACTGATACTTCTACTTTCTATATAGATAGACGTCCTAATGGGAAGGGAAAATAGTTCATGGAGAAAAGGGTAGCAGTCAGCAACCTCTCTTCTCTGTTCCACACTCCTTCAATCTTCACCATTTCGAACATCTTGAACAGCAGCAGCACCGACCGACCGACCGACCGACTTCTGATCCGCTCTCGTCAACCGTTTTACGTTGCCAGTGTTTTTGTGTGTGACTATCTTTTGAACTGTGTCCAACTTGAACTTTCCTGAAAATCACACGTCACGTCTTGTTTTCTGTGCCAGAACGCGTACCCACAACGGCTTATACACTGAATACATCTTGGATAATATACACTTGCAAATTACAGCCAATTCGCGATCGCGATTGGGAAGACGGTAATGTTCTAGCGACAAAGGATTTTGCTCTCCTTCTAATAGATGATTCTTCTTGCCTCACATACATACCTATTTGCATACGGACATAGGAACTATACTCCACCACCACAACACATATATTACGGAACGGAAGAGAGCATTAGCCAGTTTGAGAACCTTGTAATCTTTAAACTACACGTATGTAACGTGTTTGCATGAAAATTGCTCGTGTTCCATGTCTATATACTACTACACGGATCAGCCCAATGTGCTCACGCTTTTCTACCGCAGTGTGCTTCTATCATCATCTGTCGGTTATGTCAAGGGAAGAGTAACAAAGTAAGTATGTATATAAACAAACAATAAGATTTTCATATGATTTGGACCAAACTTGTATTTACTCAAGAACGTACGTAAGTATGTACCCCGTATGCGATCCCGGGCAGATAAGAGTAGATGAGTATAGAACAAACTTTAAGGGCATCTTCACGGTGTGCAAATACACAAGCAAATAAAACTCACTGCATCTCTCATCAGCAGACATATTATCGCACATGATCTCTCTCGCGAATTTTTATGGCAAAGCAGTTTGCTCAAATTTTATCACAATTACATACATGTTTGCATACATTACATTGTACTTTTAGGTTCATAGGGTGAGTGATGTCATTCTTTGGTTAGATAGAGTCCCTCAAAAAATTCTTCAAACGTGGGGCAAGTCTAATTTACTCCTACTTCAAATGTTCTCGAATTCTGCTCAGTCAGTCTATTGTTCTCAAAGGCTGCCATTGTCAATTTTGTGATGAGCGAAAGCAGTCAAAGGGAAGATTATTTGTTTTCTTGAAAAAGGAAATTCTGACTTGGCAAACAACTTACAAAAAAATAATTATTGCCTCCTCGTGTGTTTTGTTATCATATCAAAGGAATAAAAGTTCACTCTACATATAAACCCCATTGCCAAACTTGCTGGCAATTTCTAGTAGACCTTGTATAAGAATTGAGGTTTTTTCCTGGTAAATAGAAAGAGAAGTCATGTTGGCTAGTCCCTTGACGAAAGCAAAAAAGGAAAAGCTTTTGCTCTGACATGTTTTTAGATGGGTAACATGAGCAAGTGCAAGTGAAAGGAAAACGCTTGAAGACATTTGATCGATAGGGTACCAGTCGACTACCACATGATACGGGTCTTGTGTGTGTATTTACTCTACAAAAACAGAAAGTGTTTTTCGTCACCAGTCACCATACACACTTGTCATGTCCAAACCAAAAGTTTCCATGTCCAACTGCACCATTACAATATAATATATAAAAGTGCACATTTGGAACTCTTACAGTTACAGCATTTCCGCGAAAACCAGAGGCAAGTGTTCTAGTTTCATTTGCGAGCCTCACCATCTCATTTTCTCTCTCGTTTCACGTTAATCCATCTTGAAAAGTTGTATTCCAGGGTAATATCCAAAACCGTCGTCGTCAGTGCATGCATGCCATGCCACCCTTACATAAACTACGAGTCCGACGAGGTAGGTAAGCTCCAGAGGTGGAACATTTACGCCACGGGCTTCATTCATTAGTGAGTGGATCTACATTTTCAAATAATTCTCATCAAAATATAACCCGTAATTTTCACTTGGTTCAAGAGACCTGCCCCCGCCTTTTTGCCTTTTTTTTTACTACTTTTCATCAATATCATGTGTACTAAAAACAACAACTGCACGACTTTATGCTATATTATATAGTTCTTGGAAGTATTGCCCTTTATATTTATGAGGTATATATATAATATTTCGTAATAGGATATGGTGTGAAGTGTGTTTTCATTATTATATGCTATATTCATACCGACAAAATTGCTTATAGTCATAATTTCGCCCATGATTTTTTCCCTCATAACAGTATTGGGGAAACTTCCTCTGCAACATATGCCATACGGTTGTCTCCCCCACTGGAGCGCTGTCCAGCATATTGGTTCCGTCTTGTATGATTTTATATATTTATAACTTCTGTTTGTGCTGTATCCATCCATAAATTCTTTTTCGGGCTGGTGAAAATTTAATGTAACAACAGACTTTCTTTTAAACTCTATCAACACTGCATATATTTTTCATACGTCTTGTGTGCGTGAGCTCTCTGTTTGTGTGTGTGAGAGTGAACGAGAGTAAATGCATATATTGCAAAACTATCCTACAAGTACGTACGTACATACGTACCTATTATATGTGTATTTTCCTATACACTTTATGCAAATAGACATTCGTTTTTTCGACTGCTGCGTGCGTCTGACAGCTGAGCCTGCTCCAGGTTATTATTATGGTTCATGATTTCCACGCTCTATAAAGCCTGAAATTTTCTCACATCCAAACCTCATGATTACTTGCTACTCTTATGACTTCATTCAGCTATTAAGGAAAGTTTTGAATAAGAGCAAGAGTACTTGACACAACACTGCTGGAGTGCACCTACAACCTTGTCTCCTCCATAAAATTGAAGTGGTCGGCTTGTGAACGGGTTTCACAAAAGGTCCTCGCGTTTTGCTTCCTCTTTCAATCTTTCTTATATCAGTTATATCCATAAAATTCCACGAGCAGAAAAGAAAAGAAATGGTTGGACAGTGTTCGCAAGGTAGATTCGTCCTGTAGATAAATTATAATATACAAATGCATGCATGTGTTGCTGCTTTTTGTTGGCAACCGGACATACCACAGCCGAAACAGTATGAATCTGATAAATATTCGGCTTGTTTTTAAGGTTTGCAATACTGTGTATAGGTAAATGCAAAGACCTATAATAAGTTTGTATCGTTGTATCGACTTGTGATTTGCCATTCTCCAACACTATCATTTCCTCGCCAAATGCAATAATTATTAGTAGCCGAACATATGTGGCTCGACCGCCGCTGAGGGTATCGGAGTGATTCATTTAATTATAATATAATGCCAAAAGGGCTGAATTACAAAACTCACTGATGTCACGCATACACGACGACGCATGCAGAGGATTTTGCATGGTGAAAATTACAGGAATTATGCTGGTCCAGTCTGTTTGCGGTATGCAAAATTAAAACCATAAATGTGCCAACACTGCCAACGCAATTGACAACACATGGTTGCATCGTTCTGGTTTAGGAGGGTTCACCACTCTATAATTCCTTTAACAAGGAAAGCCTCAGCCATCCTGGGTGGGGAGCACGTGCCGTGCAACTATCTAATCTTTGTAAATTTAATGTAGTATCCATGTTTTGTGATTTGCTTGATGGCTTATAAAATATTTTTGGAAACGACTCATCAGTATCCCTATCATGTTCACTCTGCAAAGAGCTATCAAAAGGCAGCTGTATTGTATTGGTTTGAACAAAAAAAATAATGTGCTTTGTTCAGTTCTCACCTTTCACAGTTTTTGTTTACATTATTAATATTTTCCAGTCATGGTGCATCACGTCATTCCATATACGCAACTACGATTCAAATATCACTTTGTCATAGTCATAATCGTCACGGCACGCCACAAGTCATTAAATCATTTTCCCCTGCAGACAGATCGTGAGGAATCGCAGTGGAGACATGTAAATGGACAAAGATGCAGAATTGGCAAAAGGATAAGATAATAGCCGACGGTGAGAATGATTACGATGAGGCATATGCACACAATACTCACATTTCATTTCGTCCTCGTCTGAGCTCGTCGTGAATGACAAACAAAAAACTACCCAGCAGTTTTTACCTTGCTTGCTTGTCCACATCCATATCACCCTCATCTCATCAAACGCGCTTAGGCAGACTTTTGGTAATATCACACACAACCGTGTGCATTTACAATTTCCAACCATTTTCATATTCATTTCGACTCTTAGTGGCTTTAATAGATTGTACAGAACGAGCAAAGTTGGGACCAGCACACGAGGCTATGGCTGGAGTGTGTGACTATGATATGAGAATGAGAAGCAATCACTAAAAGCATTTTGCATCCCAATTGTGTACGCGTCTCTCGGTCCCTGTAGACTGCTTGCTAGCACAGAGACTGGCAGAGATTTCACTTCATCTCCATTAGTGCTCCAGCTCTGGAGGAACGGAAAACGAAAATGGGCATTTTTTGTATCATTCCAACTTTCAGCAGCGACCGCAGGTTCTACTACTAGGGTTTTCCCACTACTACTCCTATGAGAAAATATGACAAAAAGTTGTATAATGAAAAGTACGTCCATCTCGTTACTGCAGAGTTTAAAAAAATATGTGGGAATAGTTGTAAAAACTTGTGTGTGTGTGTGTGTGAGGGAGGCTTCACCATGACATGATTTTAGACAGTTACTTACAAAATCCAGAAAGGTGTAGTGGGTTGCTTTGTTAGTGAGAAACTAATCGTGGAGCCTGGAGTCGTTTCTCTGCCTTTCAGTCTCTGGCTCACACGTTTCCAGCCAACCAACACACAGGGCCACTGCTTTGGTTAACCATTTAACCGAGATGTATTCTGTGATTTCATCTCCTCACATTTTTCATGCATTGGTTCTCTGTAAACCTCTCGGTTTATGTTTTATAGAAGATTGGAGTGGAGTCCATGGGATATTGTACCACTACACTACGTCAGTCATATGGTGTTAGTACTTTGTGCTTTGGGATGGTGGATACGACTTTTTTTTGCGTGTACTTATATATCATGTAGATAAGATATATACTTTTGTTCATGTGAAGGTACTCAAGTACACTTGTTTGATGAAGTGTGTGACGGCGCTTAAGAACCCGTGTTTAATAACGTCTCACTATGCTTTGCCGTAGACCAAGCAATCTTTGTTTTTATGCGAGCTGAAATGTGCATATGAATGTATGCGTGAATAGCGAGAATCTACATGAAACAATGTTTAGTTTGCGCATTCATTTGCAATTAGGGTGCTGGAGAATTGAAATGCAGAATAATATGCTCATTCTTCCTTTTTTTTTGCTGCGAGCAGGATTTTACAATTTATTGTCATATGCGGTTTGGTTGAAGAATATGAAGGAGAGGCTTGTTGCTTTGCACTACTCTGTTATATTATTACTCACTCACTATCAGTAAGCGCATACATGGAATTGTACATACATGTGTGCAATTGTACACCATACCGCATGTTAATTGTCAGTAGTCGAGATTGTGTATCTGGTCATGCATAGTACTCCGTTGTAGTAAATTCCATTCAGCCCTAATCATCATCACGGGCAAGTGTGCAGACGAGTTTTGTCAAACATATTCATTTACGACAATTATAAACTCATAGTCTAGAATTAACTCTAGTTTACTCTGTACACTTCCATCCGTGAGACCCGACGCAGTGTAAATTTGTCATTGATTCAATTCATTTGCTTGTAGATTGCTATATATATATGGCTCTCCTTAATCATGATAAATTACCCAGTATTTTGACAGAAAACATTCACCAACCTGCGATATTTCCATTTATCCCATTGTTTTAATTACCTCGAAATGTTTTTCTTTCCCCCAGATCCAACTCCAGCTGTTGACACAGTAGAGCACCACCACCACCACCGTTGTTCCAGGAAGACTACGAAAAAGTTGCCAGCTCTAAACGGGATTCACTTTTCACATCATTTCAATAGTGAAATTTCTCCGACCACCCGCACAGCAGCCGAACCCCGCATCACATCACATTTGAATTGAATTCTAAAGAGTTGTAGGAGGAACCCAGTCAATGTCATCACATATGAGGATTGATTAATCGCGTTGTGTATTTGCGTGAAAATTGAGAGTTCCAAAAGTGGCTCTAGTTTTGGGAACGGAGACAGGCAGGAAACCAAACAATCACGTCGCGTCGCGAAGACTGTTGAGTACACAGAAAGGGAAAAAGTTGGAATTTCTAAACCAGATTCGGATAGTTTAGCAGATGGTGATATTCGTGAACGGGGAATAGTAAGAGAGAGAGAGGGCTGTGTACATATCTTCAAGTTGACACTGCTCCGTCTACGGGTTAAAGCTATTTTCGCTGTGTTTGCACACATATTTACTCAACCCCTATTACCACTCGTGTATACACAGTTCAGAAGAAGACTCACGACGACTCAGTTTTAGTTCACTCCAAGTACCTCTTCATTCAGAGTCGTCGTCGTGTGTGTTACCGGGAGTGCTGCTGCTCCGGAGGAACGAGAGCGTACTGGCTAGATCGGCAGAAATATTATTGTGGGTGCAACAAAACTACCTCTGACGATGGCCAGTTTTCGTGGTGCCTTGTTAAGTTTTAATGGTGGCTGTGCTATCATTGGACGTAATAGCAACTTCGGTAATGGTAATGTCCCTGCGGCATGGATAGCCAACAAGGGCCTACCAGCACCACTGGTCAGATCTGCCAGACCTTGTGCGAAACCCAGCTTGTCTGTAATCAACTCCTTCACTCACTCCAAACCGTTGACCACTTTAGCCTGTAAACGATTTCCTATTTTGAGCTTTAGAAATAGTGGTAAAGGTAAAATTGATGTGTACTCGTTATGGAACAATGGAGTGGGACTTCAAACCAATCGCTCTTTGACATCTCAACCTAGCAAGAGTATTCCGCTACCTGTATCAAGTCACCGGACACGAGCCTCAGAGAATTCGGTAAGTAATTTTAATTACCTGTTTCTTCCCCTGCTGCCTCTCTCTCCCTCCCTCCTACATCCTACCATTCCATTTTCGGAGGACAATCCCCTCCATGCAGAGGTTTCCAGTTTCCACTGTTTGCTAAACTAAACTCTAAAAACTATACCATCATACCATGATCAATGGAGTGTGCTAGGACACAAAAGGGGGAAGATACGGGAAAAGTGATGAATGCGGGCTGCCTGTTGTGTGTGTCAGGATCCGTGAGTATAAAACACGTTTTCTGTGTTTACGCTGCGGTTAACAAATTATGTCAGATTAATAACCATTATACGAGACCAAACATACAAAGACCTGTCCCTCCTGCCAAAGTTTACAACGGGCACACATTCATTTCCATTCATTTCGGGAGCAGCTAGGCTTGTTGACACGTCAGTTATTCCAAGTAACCCATCAATACTTCCTTTTTGGTTTGTCTCCGTTTCTTTTAAGCGCACCAAAGGGTTTCCATTCCACTTTGTTCGTCAACTTTGTGAGCTTTAACCCGCCGGAAGAATGGCCCGATATTGTGAGCACCATTTTTATCATTCAGAATTTTTTTTGTTCTCGGCTTTTCTGGTGGAACAGTGATGAATAGGTTCCTTTCTCGGTATAAGTAATTAATAGGGCGAACATAAAAATGTCTCCGATTTTTTTTCCTCCGAGAAGACATTTGGAATGCACAAAAAAAATGCTCAAATGAGTTTCGTGAACGGAGCGCAGGCAGAGCTAGAAGAAAAAAGAAAGTCTAGAGGGAATTAGTGCGTCCTAAGTACTTTTCAACGGTATGTGCTTCCACTTCTCGTTTCGTTATAATATGGCTTTCCTATATATTCTCGGTCGGTACGGAGAATAGGAGCATATTTGAATGTCGTGAATAATTTGCTGATTTTCTCTCACTATCTGAGAGAAAACTGGAGCTGAGCGAGGAGACGCGGGAGGAAAGTTGAGCATAAGTATGTGCAACTTCTAGCACATTTTACTCGAATGAGTACTTTCACATTCGTTCGAGTGTCTACTGTTGTCTACCATAAATTGGTTCACGTTTTCCCATATACTACCGATATTTTATAGGTGATAGGTACTCGTCAAATTTAGTGTATATCTATCCTCCGAGTAAAACTCAACCCAGGACATGCGGAACGGGGGAAATGCTAACTGAGCAAAGTTTTAGTGAAAAATCGATTTTTTATTTGTTTATAATTCTTAATTTTGACACTAACGACCATTTCTCCTGGATCATTAGTGAATATTGGATAACCATCGTTAGGGAAAATGCATTATGACATGAGCAAACTAGAGTTTGAGATCGACGCGGAGAGACTCGATCGTAAATGGATTTTGTATTTGAGAATAATGAAATTGGAAAGTTTTCCCCTCCACGCTGTATCCTCTATAAATATATAGAAGCAACGACAAACAACTACTACGTCCTTGCCCTGCCTCCTTTTTTTGTTTTGTGACCAGATGTGCTGTAATTTTTGCATAATTTACCAATTTACCGAGTCAGTTGAGTCGATCCAGGAACGCAAAAATCAAACAAAATGATTGCATGTGAACTCATATAATCCTCTTTACCTTAACATCTGCCTGTCTACATGCTAAATTATGTAAGCAAACAATCCAATCTCTCAAATCATCCCCGATAATTTTAAGCCCTTTTCAATTCAATAACCATACACCATCAGCTTCTCTCAAAACACAACAGGCTTTAACATGATTTTAATGACGGGATAGGCTCTCTGTAAATAAATTCCGATTCCACATTTACATCATCAAACAGAAAATGTTTTCCTACAACAAAGGAAGGGAAGGAGTAGAGCAAACACAGGCATTTTATAGGATCCACATGGATGACCTCAATCTCGCCCGCGCAATAAGCCGGTATTATCTCTACACATAAAACCAAAACATATATTTACACACTGAAAGCAAGTGGAACATACGTGAGCAACTAGCAATCATCTACCCACAGACTACATATTGCTATATATACTGACACGAGAATAATATTAGTCTGCAGCACAACAACTACAGCAAAAAAATGTTTCATCCACAATGCATTAGTTTTCACGTCAACGTCAAATAATGATATACTACCTGGATCTGACACAAGATTGATTATCATTATCACTCTTGGCTAAAATAAAGCTGGCACTGTGTGCATGCAACTAATTTTTCAAGTGTGACTCATGAATACACACGCAGCTCGGCCGGGTTGGATACATTTTTTTTTTAAAAAAAAGAGGGGAATTCCAGTCCGAGAAAGTTTTTTTATGCGGAAATATGGGAAACGGTACGCTACGACAGAAAATTGTTATTGTTCCCTACTGTAAATCAAATTGGTGCCCTCATCGAGACTACTTTTTATATAAGAATAACTTGCATTTCTCCATATTATGCATGTCCATTCCTCTTCTCATTATTACACACCACTACAAAGGCCCATATTTTCCTCCAACAACACCATAGAACAGGATGTGACCGAACAGACAAACAAACATGGTTTATTTGCTCTCTAGAAAGTAACCAATTTTACAAAAGAAAACTTGTTTTCGTGGAAGCTATCTTGTTCGTATCATCTGATGACTATGAATTTCACGGGGAAAGGAGCATGTGTCACGCTAAGATAAAAAATGCAATTTTCCTGCCACTTTTTCCCTTCCCTTTGAAAACCACTGTGTGCTGTGCTCCTACTGTTTTGTGTGAGCTCGTGAACGACTTTGGAAGTGGCAAAAGTCACGTATGTATTTACATAGGAAACACAAAAAAAAAGTTTATATTACTTTTTCATCTTATATACGGGTTTCCCCGTCTACCCAAACGAAAACTTGTCTCAATCTTGCATATCCTTACCTTCATTTATTTTACGATACATAAGTATCCTATCAGCTAGGGGACACGAGGAGAAAGCATGTCAGAGGTAAAAATGCACATGCAGAATGTTTTTATCCCATTTCGGAAATGGCATTTTGCTCCGGAACGCAAAGATGAGGGGGAACTTTGGATATCGCATCCGACCTATGCATTACCTACCTACTCTACTTTGGTTTGGGTATAGGTGTTTGGCATTTATATAATATATATTATGTGTAGCGTCGGTTTTTTTTGCAATTTATTTAGCAAATCCTGTTTACTTCGCCCGTGTGTAAGGCAAAAGGCGTACTTGATTCATGCAGCTTACTTATCTATACGCTCGGTTATATTTACTTCGTTTATCTTCCAACGAAAGTAAGTTTCGTTGGAAAGCGAGGGGGGCGTGTATACAGAGTTTGAAGCCTGGCATTCTTATCACATATTCAGCTAATGCCCAGCATTTGTCAAACTTTGAACTTGTGAGGGAAGCCAACAGGAAAATGGATGTGGGGACTAGTTTAATATACAAGCCAGCCCCATCTGAAACCCTCATTTGAATCCGGCAATGAGCCTTCCCAGTGAAAGTCTGTCATCAATCAAACATTACATATTCTCATGGCCTGTTTGGTAGGCAGGGACTGATTGAATGCCCAGGAATGGGAGCATTTTGTTACGATCGGCTCTCTGGTCGTGTATTCAAATCAGCGAAGCATTATATTTGGCATTGGTATTCACCAGAAACCCAAAAAGCTTAATGATGTGATCAAATTGATCCCATGTAAAACTGCTGAACCGTGAGGACTCCAAATACATGCCTCGCGCCTGTAGTATAGGGTTATCAGGATGATATTGAAGTTGTATTGTTTCATATTGGCAAAACAGTCGAAGGTACATACATTCTGTAAATTATATTGTTTATCTGAATATACATTCTGGACTTTTACGTAATAGGAGAGCACAAAATGTCGTCCAATGGGAATCCTTTCTTGAACTTTTCCTTTGTCCCCTAAACAAATGAAATCATGCTGAGTAATTTTTAATCAAAAATGGAAATACATACCTACACTTTTTCGCCAATGTCCCAAGTTTAGCACAAGAGGGTGTACCATTACGGAAATAGGGCAACTAAACTACAACAACATCCAGAAAGAAGGAGAAAAAGTACGTATTTTGCTCAGCTGGGAACGACGATGGGATTAGAGTAAACCGTCATCTTCTTACACTGCATATCGTAGTGTGTGCATAATATGGAAAATAGCTGCATTTTAGGATTTGGACCAAACTTTCCCAGTTTGAATTTCCTTGAGTGGACACATTTTCTCCCAAACAAAACAGATTTTTCCCTTCAAGAACAAATGCAAAGGGCGCTGCAATTGCAGCCAGGATTACGCAAAGTACTTGTGCAACTCATATATCCCAGAGTAGGAATGAGAATGAAGTTGTTCACAGTTACACATTCTTGACATGTTTGTAGCACCACCAAGTTGACTACCTATATATACAATACTCAAAGGCACATTTGAGAATCGGCAGGACAAAGCATTTTCAGTCTGGGCGAGCTTCCCATTGTTATACAAAAAAGTTATGTACTATGGTTCCCTTTTGTGTTGCACACATATTCCATCAGGAAACTTAAATAATACGAAAGCATTGACCGTGAGGAAAGTATCCAGCGAAGCATCAAGAAAACTCACTAGCATCAACAGTAACATTGGACCCTTTTCCCTCGTTCAGTCTCCTTAGCTCTTTCAAGTGGAAGACTAAACTTTCCCTCAAAATGTGTGTGTGTGTACCTATATAATATATTCTCGTCATTTTTCTAAAAAACTTTTCCTGTTGAAAAAAGGGGAAAATGTGGGTCTCCACTCAACCAATGAGAAGTCACTCCGGTCGCGTACGTACCCAAGTTTAAAAGAATTGTGTTCTTTATGTTCCTCCTCGTATCTCCGTTTTCCTCCTTTTATTCGAGATGGCATAAACATAAGACATGTTATTTTATTTCATTATTCCAAAAGCCACTTGCACCTTCTTCCTTTATTTCCGTTGGCTTGAAAGCTCATATTATGTAAGAAAAAGTGGAGGATTGCTTTGCGTCTTTGGAGCTACATAATGGAAGTAGTATAGGTTCAGTATAGTGGAACACAGAAACGTCTTTCCTTTCGTTTTTTCTGCTCCTCTCTCTCTCTCTTTCTCTCTCAAGATGTATGAGCCTTCCACTTTTGACAAAATGTGTGGCGGAAAAAGTAACTAGAGCTCGCAACAGTGTAGCAGCCCTATGTATTATATTTATGCCCAGACATACAAGACCCTGTGCTTTTTATGCATAAAAATACTTTCCCGACGACTCACATCCACTTTTAATATACTCCACCGGAATGTGCATTACGGCGACCAGAGAGTGAGAAACCCCCGTTACTTTTACTTATATACCATATGGTAGATGAGTAGTCAAAGCTACGTAATTTGATGAGCTCCGCGCCGAGTGTTCTGTGGTATTTCTTTTGAGCGGTGGGGCTGGCTTGGCTGGCTGGCTGGTGGAGGCACTCTCACATTTTCTCATTTTGATACTCTCCTACATTTTTTTTTTACCCCCGTCTAGTGTTCCCCTCAAGAATCTCCGGTTTTTCCAAAATTGATGAGAATAATCATGACGACTGTGTCGTCTAATTTGTACTCTTCTCCTCTAAATATGCCTTTGCCCAGATTCACCCCAGTTGTGCCATTTGGATAAAGTGGGAAAGTACAGGAGAGGTATCCCACAAGAAATTTTTTAGACTCTCATTTTTTATTCATCGATGTCACTATGCATATGTGTGTGTGCGGGGCTCTTTTTGTTGCTCAGTCAGAATATATGAGAAATTATTCAAGATGATTCCATAACTGGATGCAGCAGTAGTCTATATGGTCCCTCTCGTTACGACTACTTACACCTTGTTAACTCGCACTAAAGACGCATCATCCTTAAGACCGTGTACCATTGTTCAGGGGGGCCCACACCCAGTTCGGGAATGCCACTGTAATCATTTCGTGTTTAACTGGGAGGCAGTCTAATACATCCATAACCATTTGCTTTTATTATATTTCATTTTCCCTGGGTAATAGGACACCCGACAAGTATATAGCTTTCCAAGTTAAAAAGTCATCTTGAGGAAGAATGCTGCTGCTGCTGCTACTGCTCCTGGTGTGAGTCATTTTCTCGTTTTACTTTTTCCTCTTCCTTTCCCTTCCAAAATGGTCTCACTTTCTATAAAGGTTTTTGTGTTCCGTACTTACATACCTACATCTGCATTTTATTTTCTCCTGTGATGTGAACCTCTTTCTCTCTCTCTTCGGGTGTGCGTTTCTCACTTGCAGTGTAGTAACTGCTCCTCCATATGCAACGTGTTTTGTTGCTGCCGCCGCCGCCGTATCTGATACCTAGGTAGCTACCCACTATATCTTCGTATTATTGCCTCACATCTCCCATCCTCCGTCCTTCTGCATCCCTCTCATCATGGGTCGGAGATGGGAGAGGCGGCTTTGAATGCTGATTTACGAGGTGTATGTAAGCAGAATGAATGAATGGAGGAGAAGAGATGTGAAAGACGCCGTACTCCTTGTCTTTTTTTTTCATACACAATATATAAGAAAGCGGCGGATATATAGGCGCGTGGACTCGTATTGCATCTCGTTTTTTTTTCTTTTCCGGCCACTTCTCTACTCCATTCCAGGTCACCGTTTACCGCCTCCCCTTTTCCCTTGTACGTTTATCACAGTGGAAAGTTGTAACAAGGGAATTCATGCTGTGCCTTTCTTTCTCTCCTTTTTTTCTCCTTCATTTTTAGCTCCTTCTTTCCTTCCACCTGGTTTTTCCTAAGAGGAGAGAGGAGAGGCAGAGTGTAATAATAATAGGCAGCTTGTTGTAGCCTTCCCTCCCTTGCACACCCAGTTTCTTTTTCGCTCTTGAGAAAAATGCTTTTAAGCTGGTGTACCTCTGTGTTTCCCACTCCCTCTCAAAGTTTACATTCAACAAAGGCTGCTGGCAGAAAGTTTTTTTCTTCTACATACATCTATGGCGCTAGGCTAACGTAAACGGCAACTTTTTGAGCGTGTGCTTTTTGTGTCCTGTAATGAAGTACAGGTGGATTTGTATACACGGGCGGGCGGATGTGATGCAATGACGAGTAACAGCAAAGTGGCACATCCAAAAAAAAAACTATTTTCTTCTCTTTTTCCATTTAAGGCGCGCGGGGAAAGTGTGACTCAAAGTTGGAAATATCTCGGGAAAAAATGTGCATTCCGTGTGAGCTCCGTTTGTTTTTCTCTCTTCCTTTTTCAAGTAGATTCCCATCTTCAGCTAAATACCCCTAGATATCTATTAGACTCCTTTGCGCGGAGCGGGCATCCTTTGTGTGCAGGTACTGCAGGATAATACGTACCTCAGTACCTCTAACGTTGTTGAATGAAAAATGGTCAGCGGAGAACCTTCTCACCCCGAAAGGTCCTTTGGTCGAGTTATGATCCGCCGGTATTAATAGCTTTTTTCCCAAGACTTACTTGCTCCTCCGCCCGTCCAAAAGGAGAATCCATGGGTGCTGAGTTACCAGTTACCAGTCATCCATTTTCATGAGAGCGGTGGCTACTCGTCGTCGTCGTCGTCCTGAGCAATGTTGCTATTCATTTTTCCTCTTCTTCTTCCCATGTATACACAAAAATAATCATGATTCTTTGCGTGTCTCATGGATTTCTTTGTGAATATATCCAAACGATAAATCATTCTCAACCCTGCCTGGACACATAAGGATTGCCAAAAAATATAAAAACGCAGTGAAAGCAGCACACTAACTGCATACACACTCTCGTATTTTTTATAGCTTTTGGTATGCACACATGACACGCCATGTGTGAATCTTTCGCTGTTTTTTAGCATGACTTAATATATACCCGTGTCCATTCAAAACTTTTTTTTATTTTACATGATCGTTTACCAGGAGTGACTGGTTTGCTGACATTTCACTCTGCTTTCACGCTTTTTTTATATTTATTTTCTAACCGAATGTCATTGATCCCACTTTGAGCCCCTTTTTGAGTTTTAAATATATTTGTAAAAACTTTTTGAATGTCAATTAGCTAAATGGAGTTCAAGGGAAATGAAAATATATTACTGCACCAACCACACCGCATGACCGCACCACTACCACTACACACTTAACTACCTCCAAACTCCAAACGTATATATATATAAAAAGCCAGGCTACTTCCGCTTTCCATGGATGGCAATGAGCCAGCTTTTGGACCATGTAATCAAGGAAAAATACATAGTACGGAGGGTAGTTAATCGTTGCTTTGCAGAGAAGTTGGACTATATATGTCCATATAAACGGGGCTTTTCTTCGTATTATGTCAATAATGCATGTGTTTTAAAGGCGGTAGTAAAATGTTTCATGGAGAGCTCCTTGCTGCTGACACGGAAAAATATAGTGAAAGCAATATTGCCTCACAGAGAGAGAGAGAGAGAGAGACCAAATTCCACTAATACACGTTTCTCCATTCCATGGACCCTCTAGTGTTTTCTAGCTTTTACTTTCCCCAAAATGATATTAGTTTTCACATTCCTCTCCTCCGTATAATCTATTTAAATTCGGCTGTGTTATGTTATGTTGCTGTGATCATATCCCTTTCCCAAAGATAAGAGGTCCTTTTTATAGTATTAACCATTGAAAGTGCGTGTTTTACAGTGAAAAATCCTAAAAAGGCTGCAGAAAAATGGCACACAAAAGCCACTGCCTCCATTTCTAAATGAAATGAAATAATAAGTATAAAATCGTAAATGGGGAAGGGGCTAAGCTAGAGGGAGTGGGTCCAAAACACGCGAGAAAGTATGTCAAGTCAGAATGGCCGGAATTTTGGAATACCATTCCAGGCTACGCGGAACAGGCAATATAGCGAGATTGAGGGTAATACTTTTCCCCTCTGAAAAAAAAAAACTTTTATTCAATTCAGGTGTAGTAGCAGCGAAGAAAAAACGGAATTCCAAAGTGAGTGTCGAGCTCGAGTAGCATCGACGAGACCCAATAAAGGAGATGTATGCGTGAATCAGTCAGAACAATTCGTTGTTGGAAAGTTCAATAAAGTACACAAATGCCTTTTGATAAAGGATAGGGTCGTGGAAGAAACTAGTAGCAGTGCTGCTGCTGCATGCTTATGCCCCAAAAGTTGTAAATAGAATCGGGAATATTCTCTGTCTGGGAATGGTTGCAAGACTAACAATAAGTTCTTGGCATAATCCGCCTTTGATACTACTATACACATAAATTGAATGTATCTTTCATGTTCCATGTGATGTGGGGGCTAGACTTCTTGTAACGTAACCATTATTTGCTTTGCTTGAGATGTTAAACAGATGTTTACTTGGTATTCAGTCGTTTCAATCTTCCCTACCATCATAATCGGGGGTAGCGAAGGATGTTCTCCAATCTTTGTAACTTCCTCTCTCAGGAAATATGTGTGTGTGGGGGGCTACGGTGCGGCTACACAGTTGTTTATAGTTGCTAAAATAAATCCATCCAAACAAAAGAGATTCTCCGTCCAACTTTTGAAATCAATGGGCATACAGAAGTGTGCTGCGGCGGAATCCCATAGGTCTCCATATAACTTTGTGCAAAAAGTCACCCTCGCCATTTGTTCCAGGCTTAATGTGATTCGACGAGTGAAACTGCAATCCTTTTTCATGACAATGTTATATTATAATATATAATGTATTGTTCTCTGCTCCTGCTCCTCGCGCTTTACGGAAAGGTGCATTACAAGACGTACAACAGGGATGAAACTGAAACAGGCTTTGTGTTGATGAGGACGAGATTATTATTATTTACGATAGGTTTATACAAAATGGCATCAGCCTGGGAACTTTCCTGTACAGAACTTTATTCTTATACATGGTTGTAAATAAGACGGAATCAGTGTTTCGCCTTTGTGTTGCAGCCGAAATAGTGTGCTCGCTCCGCCGCTGTGCGCAAGATATGGCAGCAGTGATTCTAAATCCTAATGTAATGGCCGTGTGTGGTGTGGGTGCCGCCGAGAATGGATGCTGATGTCTGGGAGAAAAGTCTCTCCAGGACATTATAACATGAGACACCGAGTTGCGGGAGTTGTCACAGAACATTATTTCCTGGAGTGGGGTCCTATCGCATGATAGCCATTCCAGTTATAACTTGGTTAGGTTATAGTACATGTACCCTGTCAAAAATGACATTTCAGCATTCGTAGCATAATTTTTTATCGCTATTGATTCTTATGGAAAGGGCAGTTATTTGGCTGACACTAAAAGTTTCTACTTTATATGATCCGTCAATGTTAATTCTGTCAGTTTGGATACGGAGGATATCCAGTCGGGTAATTCTTTTGACGTCTAAATTACAAAAAAGAAGAAGAAGATTCACTGAACTTTCAAACAAAAAATTCCGAATTGGAAAATGTCGTATCCCATCGCCTGCTTCCATACAAACACAAGCAAGCACATTGTTTTTCGTGGCAATAATTATTACAAAGGCGTGGTCGTAAGAGCATCCATATTAAAAAACCCTCTTCCGCAACTCCTTCCTTTCCGCAAACTCAAACAATTATAATGAAAAGAAGTTTTCCGAAGAATGAGCATAAAATTGGGAACAATATAAAGTAAGTGGTGTGGTGTGCCATTCGTTGGGTTGACAAACGAGAGCGAGCCTCCCAATTTCCTTGATATAAAACGAGCTTGAACTTGTAATCATTGCGATCATTCCGATGATCAAGAGAGCATTAAGCAGAATATTGATTCGAGTGGAAGCTTCCACGCTGGTATACATTAGTAGACTGCTGGTATGTACGCTTATGACCATGGAGGCACATACGTACGCCCTCATGGAATCCCACTTTAACACGACAAGGTTCCCAGTTCAGTGTTCTTTCCCCCGTGAATAAGTTGTCGTTTCACGATTCGTTTCCTGACTTCCTTTTTCTTGACTCATAAATGAGAGATGGAAGGTTTGTGTGAGAGCCGTTGCCAAACCGCAGTCTAAGAACGCAAAAAAGTCAACAGGAGATCTACTTCTAGAAGATCCAAAAAAGTTGATGATGTAAACCACTTACACTTGCCAGAGTCAAACTTTTTTTTTCCTTTTTGCTTCGTACTACTCCCACCAGTCCCACCCAAGTAAATCCAGACAGATCGAGAGTTTCCTGATCCCCATTCCTGGAAACATTCCCGCATCTCCGATATGGATAAATAAAAAAGTGAGTCACACAAATGCCAAGCCATGGTTGGTTCGCTTACCCTCCTCTCAAAAAAACGCTCTTGATTCTTATTTCCGCTCGTATTAGGAATCGCTACACACATATTTTCCATCTCATGCATAAATACTTTCTCTGTACTTTCGTCATTTCCTTCACCTGTTCAATTTACCCACGCACACACCTTCCAACCTATGTTCTATTCCATTCCAAACTATTGCACAAAAAGGTATTTTCGTCCCGGAATCTAGTTTCCATTTTTATAATGACTGAATTCCCCGAGACCAACTTCACAAATATATGTACTTATTTTTTCGCGACAATCCATCACATAAAACTTCCTGTTGACTACTTGGGCGGTGGCATGATTTATATACATAGAGTCGACAATAACCCAAAAAGGGGGGGAAAAGAAGTTTGCCATTTATGTATATTTCACACTTTTCCGGACGCCTTGTAGGCGTGACTAGACTGCCAGCTATATTATTTTTGATTCAGGCCAGTACTTTACTAAATAGGAAAAGTGGTACAGGTCTTTTTTTCCCTGGCCGGCAAACTATATTAAATTGTATTACATTACATTTATTTCCCTATCATTTGCTTGCTAGTTGAATGTGAAAGCGGTTCTGTACCCTCCATTTCCTCCATTGTGGAGGACTAGCGTCGTTCGACACGGGGAGGAAATTTTCTCGTAGTTGTATGTGTGCTTTCTCTTTTTCCCAGCATAGCATGGAATGTCACAGTTGTATGATCCTCAATTGATTCGTAATTCTGTTAAAGCCAATCTTG
The DNA here is from genome assembly GCA_036850665.1 of Dicranocentrus wangi. NCBI lineage: Eukaryota > Metazoa > Arthropoda > Collembola > Entomobryomorpha > Entomobryidae > Dicranocentrus > Dicranocentrus wangi. The sequence goes on along the minus strand of JAANSN010000407.1, from coordinate 16,754 downwards.
CGGAATTATTACTTTTTCTCCCGTAAAGTCTAACACGGTTTAGGCAGGGCTGCTTGCGCTGCTGCTAGGTAAATGGATGATCTCCTTTGGTTTCATAATGGGCTGTAGAAAGAGTCTTAACAGGCCGTTTCCAGGTTTATATACTCATTTTAGAGTCACACCACCCCACCGCGAGTGGATATTGTATATATTGTCCACAACTACATGGTCACGCCGCCATTAGGATATTTACGATCCTGAAATTTCATTACGACTACTACTAGCAAGCAACCGTGTGCTCTCTCTCTTTTATTGTTAGTATGACTGCTCATTCCCAACAACGGATTTTATAGCCTCTTCTTGTCAGACAGAACTAATGGACTAATCTAACTGGCATGAAGTGCCACACACGGCGAGGATGGGATTAACGCGATTGAAAATGCCACTTTTTTACGCAAGCCGCGAAGGGCCTGGCTGCTGGTCCACTCCATTCTAAAACGGAATTACTTTATTACTATAGCAGACCAGTGCAGTGCTTTTTTTTTTGGCAAACTCGACAAACACAGGTATTGTGTGTGTGTGTACCTCAACCAGAGCACTTTCACTTCGCATTAATGAACATTACTGACTCTGAGTGAGCTGACTACTTCAAGGTGAAACATGTGGAACTGTCGTGGTCGTTTCCATTTGCGTTCTATGGGGTACTTTTCATTTAGAGTGAAGTTGAAGTGGCTGGCGTATGTATATGGTGTGACGCCTGGTTTGGCATCTCAGAAATGTCTCTTGCCTTCATGTTACATGCGTTTATCCACAATCACCCAAAATCATGGCTTACTTTGCATATCTACACATTCAACATTTTTTTTGCACGGTGACCTTTTCCAACTTCCAACGGAATCCTGTATTTTTATGTATGCTCACAAAAACGACTGCATATTATATGTGACGTGACGTAGTACTTTTAGGAAATGGATGGAGCGGAGGGTATAATATAATTCACATGAGTTCAATGACACGGCGGCAGCGGTGTGGTTCTACACATTCAACTTTTTTTTTGCACGGTGACCTTTTCCAACTTCCAACGGAATCCTGTATTTTTATGTATGCTCACAAAAACGACTGCATATTATATGACGTGACGTAGTACTTTTAGGAAATGGATGGAGCGGAGGGTATAATAATTCACATGAGTTGAATGACACGGCGGCAGCGGTGTGGTTTTGCTCTCTTGCCACTTGTCAATCCCGAAACCATGAACAGGTTTGTTTTCTAATTGAGCCATTATATTGGCATTTAAAATTCATTTTCGTCCCTTGTTTGTGCCATATATATATGATGACATGCGTATATGAGGGTTTCGACCCCGAGATTGCTGCTCCACTTTTTGACATTTCGAATGCCAACGGACTACTTCACCCTGTTCAACAAGGCTCACATAATATTTGTGCGAATTGCTCGTATTGCTAGTCTCTTCACAACAGGGATAACTTGTGTGGAACATGCCGCAAGCATAAAGATAAATTTTCGGGAATTGGGTGTCTTCCCATTCCGTCGGGACAGTACCAATTCCTGCTCGGCATGTGGTACATAAAGGTTTATGGGGCTGGTGCTGGTGCGAGTTAAATATGGGGACAGGTATGAACTTTTTTTTGTTTCAAGATCTAATACTTGTCCTCCTGCCACGGGGTATTATCAAAACTTTTGCCATGGCTAGTACCTCCTCCTCCACCCAGCTCAGGTTCGACAATAAATGTCCCCCACCTCTCATAAGTTATACCTCCAAAATGGATTTTCCATCTGAGCCCCATTTTATGTATTTCTCCAAACTTTTTCCCCCCACATCAGTTTGATGGCCGTCTGAGCCAGACTTTGTAATTGATGACGTATAGCCAGAAAAAAACGCCAACTCCCTCTAGAAAATCCCATAGCCTCTCTTTAAGACTCTTTTTCTCGTCGTAACGTAATTAGTTTGTGTTAAACTTTTATGACTTCATTTTTGATTTCACAGGGCTACCTGATATCCTCATCCTTCAGAGCTTGGAAACCGAACAAGAAAAGCTCAATTGGCCTAACTGGTTCGAAAGCGCTATATTCCTCCAAGTCACCGTCTGACCTAGATGGAAATGTCATTTCGAATCCTGGTTCGACTCCAACTGCTGCTGTTCCTTTGAGTGCCAAAATTGACTCTTCAGCCAATATGTCGACCATGTCCTCGTCTCAGCTCTCCTCTCAGCAAGGTAAGTAATGATGTCGTAGACAATAATTCAGCATCATTATCAATTTTTTCTCCCTTTCAACCGCCATTTTTGCTCGGCTCAGCAGATAAAAATTGTATTTATAAGTAACTGACTCACATCATCAGAGTAGTTGAGCAGAGCAGCTTGATGTGGAGCAACCTCCTTTCATCTCAGGCATCATTGTTTCCTCCGATATGTAGTCCATCCATCCCAATCCCAATGAAAAAAAAGCCTTTTTGTGATGAAAGTTCATTAGACGGATGGAAAGGAGTCGGTCGGTAGTCGCTAGTGAAGTATTCTTGTTAATAAGGGGAAGGCTTTGTTGTTTCCGTTTCATGTAATAGCCCCTTTTCTTTTCGCCAAACGTGACGCAACTCGCATTTTTTTTTTCTCTCGGATAAAAGCAACGCGGCGGAGACTCGCCTACGGAGAATAATCAAGAAAAACAAGATCCGATTAGGAGCCCTACATGAAAGCCCAATCCTATTTTGTATGGGCAAAAAGAAAACCATACCTGTATTGGGTTATAGGGCTTAGGAATTTTTTTTATATTTGGAATTTTATATTTGTAGTAGGGAACTAGAGGCAGAGCAGAAGTAGAAGGCTTTTCATTTCCCCGTTTTTCTAATTAACGAAGAGTAAGCTGAAAAAGTGGATTTTAACGGTGGTTTATTACAAACCTCTTGAATTCGCCAAGCCCATTTGTGTTTGATGATGCTTGAACGTACGAACGGAGCTTGACGCTCGACGTTGACGACGCCTCCCAGCGCAGCGATGAGTGGCTTTGAAGTTGTGGAGTTTTGGAGTTAGTACAAAAAGCAACATTGGTGATGTCAAGAGTTTCAAAAAGGTGGCATACATTACTACACTACGGTTGGCACATATTATTGTGCCACGTTCTGCTTCTGATGATTTTTGGTAGTTGGCAATGCTCCCGGATTTTCAATACCAATTGCATGGTCGGTTCGGTGTAGCAGCATAGCACAGCCTCTCTACATAATATATATATATATATTTACTGACGACTTGTATTTACTTTTGTTGCTTACATTACAAAACCTATCCTAATTGGTAAAACACAATGTTTATTCGAATTTGAAAGGGAAATCATTGCGAAATGTTAACTTGTAAGTGTAGAGAGGAGCCACAGACGGAGGACGAAGTGTATCCGAAAAGTAAACGGGTGAATGGTAAACATTCTCCAACTTGCGTGTGTTTCTAATGTTGCAAAAACCAATAACGCTTTCCTGGAAAGGAATTCCAACTTTGTGTGACAATTTTCCAGGATTTAAAACACAATGTTTGTTCGAATTTGAAAGGGAAATCATTGCGAAATGTTAACTTGTAAATGTAGAGAGGAGCCACAAACGGAGGACGAAGTGTATCCGAAAAGTAAACGGGTGAATGGTAAACATTCCCAACTTGCGTGTGTTTCTAATGTTGCAAAAACCAATAACGCTTTCCTGGAAAGGAATTCCAACTTTGTGTGACAATTTTCCAGGATGGCTCATAAAAATCGAAGGAAGCTCATTGGTTGCTATTTGTATTGATTTTCCTCTGTGGAAATAAAAGGCAAGATCTGTCAACGGCAGCAGGAGTCTTGTGGGGAAACTCCTTAGTCTGCAAAAATTGCAGGTAAAACCTTCAACAAGATACACGTCGTAACTGCTGAACTGTGCATATTACACGCAGCCTGCAGTGCAAAAAATGTGGTATGCCTTCTCAGGGTAACTTTTCTTCATGGAATCCTGCTGTGCATGATCGAGATATTCGCGAGCGAGATGAGTGACTGGTTTGCTAGTTGGTATGTCGATGTTACAGGATGTGAAAAAAGAATTTTCTACTTTCTACCCAACTTATCGCATATGCCATATTGCACTGCAAAAAAGTGTAAAAAAAGTTGGAAGGTCTGCAGTTTCCAATGGACCATATCTTTCTACATCATCATGGACATCTCCAAATTTAAATTTAGCATTCATGATACATGTCAAAAGGGAGCAAAATTGATTTTTACAGTTGATGGCGGTACACGGCACACACCCGAGTCACCATATAATGTTACACATGTATCTCATTTTGGCTGCATTATTATCGTTCTTTTGTGACTGTTGAACTCTGCACAGCTCATAAAAAGCTGTCTAAAGCTACTTCTTGAAGCCCCTATAATTTTGTGTTATTACCTCTGATAAACGATAACCGAATTTGTAAGGCGGTTGGACGAATTTGTAAAAGCAATTACCTCAGCTTAAAATTCAGCCTAGTCGTTCACTTTCCAAATTGAATTTGACACATATTTAAGCAAACCTCTGGCTCTACCCTCCACTTGGAGAAGATTCAATTAACAGTATGGTGCTACGTGTAGCCCACACGACCACCAGTAGTAGTACCACAAAAATGTGACAATTCCCGTATCTCAAGTACGTATCAGCAGCAGCAGGAGCTGAGCTCTGTAGCAAAATGGGTAATGTTGCGAACTCCACCGTGGAGTGAATGTGTATCGTACCGTGGTTTAATGTGCAATCTGAGAGTTTTTGGGAAAGTGTAACACATCTTGTCATATCATTTTTACGCGAATAGTAGGTCGGTCGAGATCTTTTGCCTCGGAGATATAATGTATGGACTGCTGACACGATAAATTTTGGAAAAATCCTGTACTAATCATAAAACGACACTGAATAAACATGTAACTTTTAACAAACGAAGGAGTCGTAGCACAAATCAAATCTTAACACACAGGTCCTACTTTCGCAACTTTCAGAGTTTTCGTTCGTAACATGTATGTGGAACGCGGGATTTTTTTTTATATTATGCAGATTCCTCTGTAGGCAACATAAAATTGCTCTATAGTCCGTGTCGAATTATGTTTTTAATGGAGGCTCTAAATGTATTTACGTGGGGACCACTATCACGAAAATCTTGGGTGGTGCATCATCCTCCGCGCTATCATCCTCCGCCTGAAGACATTTGGAGACTTTCTTGTTTTTTGATATATCCGTAGTCGGCGTTATAAAGCTATGACGCAAACTTTTATTCCATAGCTCAAGCGTGCAATTATTCCGTCAAATATAATTTGCAATGTAGGTTACGGCAGCCCATACATACCTACTGCGGATTCTGTGGATCACTCGAGCCGTTTGGCTTTTGGTCGGATCGTATCTTGTTTCCGAAGGAGTTGAAAGAAACGGTTGTCTTACATGAACTAACAAGAGCAGGGGAGAGATCGCGGCAGTAATACATAATGTTCTGGCTTGGCATGATGGCCCTTTCAAAAAAAAATGGAATTATCATAAGTTCACGTTTTAAAATAAAAACTGGAACTTCCTGCTGCTGCTGCTGGTACGTAAGTATTTCCCAAAATAAAATTTCGGGATGTGATAACACCAGAGAATCGTGTTACTCGAGGAAAAATGAACATGCACACATATGTTCATCTCTGCGAAAGTTGTTCTGTTTTCCTCACTCAACCGCTTGAGCGATCATGTAAAGCCGAGAAAATTTTTGAAGGATGTTTGCTTCTCATAATAACCTGAAAAGAGAGTGTGATATATGGCATGATAAACATAATGAATATATCAATATGAGAAAAGTCGAAGTTCAACTATACCCTAAATCATACCCCTAATACATTGATAATGATGATGCACTTTATGCAAACCGAATGGATTTTTCATGGTGTGTGCTCAAATTTAACCTGGTTTTCCTCTCCGGCAGTTATTCCGGAACGTAAAAGAAAACATGAGTGGGTACAGACGACAGGACAGGGCAGGGTAAAGATGATGATGATGAGTTTTTTTTTCATTTTCGGAGAGGAATGTTCCATCCAAAAGGAGTTTATTCGTTTACTTCTTCGTCTTTCATCCTTTGCAAAGGACGACGTTCTGTTCTCGCTGCAGAACCAGTGACCGACCGCACTTATTTTCTACTCTCTCCAAAATACACATATTCTTCTCTGAAATTTGAAAGGTGATATTTGGGATTTATCAGTGCCATCATTAATCTTGCGTGAATATGAGTGAAGACGTGGAAGGTCCGTCGTTTGTTGAGAATCTTGTAAGAAAAAATCCAAAAAAAAGAAAACAATCTTATAAATTCCCAAGAGAAGGAACAACAGGCTAACCAAAATATACATTTCCCATTTTGTTCTCTATACCCATTTAGATTCAAACTTGCAAAATATTTATCTTTGGTGCGGCAGCCGGAGCGCTAATGGTATTATTATTATCAAGTGCTAATTTGTTTTTTGTGCTAATTAGAAAAAGGACTTTGGTGTTTTGTTTGCCGTGTTTACATTTCTCGTTAGTCGTACATTTCTCCGTATTTTGCTTTTGGCTTGATTGAACAATTATATATAGCCTGCACTACTTGGAAACTAAACGGTTGTCTCTCTAATAATTAATTGAAGTCATGCATGATTACACACGTGAGTCCTTCATTTGTAGACCTACTATCTCTCATGGAACATGCCCAGATCCTCACACAGAAGGAGTGTAGACGACATGGGGGAAACGTACCTTAGTGTACCCACTGGGGAGGCGGTGAAAACCCAGTCGTTTCTGTCGGAGTGGAGGGAGACGGATCCTAACGAGGTGCAAAAAATCATACCAGAACAGGCCATCAACCGGCGACGTCGTAGCTCTTTGTTATATCCATGCAAGAGATAAAAAACCGGAAAAGGAAAAAAAATAAGTTTCATACGTACTGAAAAAAAAGAGAAAGAATTACGTAAAGAGATACTATATTCTACAAAATATGTAATAATAATAACGGGAAGCTTAGCTTTTGTGAAGGAAAAAAAATTATTTTTTAGATAAGATGCCCGAAATTTTAGACTCGTGCACAATGCCCCACAATGTGTGTGCCCCACTCGGCATTTTATTTAGGTAATTGCAAAGTATTTTAACTTTAATTTGAAATTAATCATTGTATTCTCGTGGGGAAATGATCTTTTATAGCATTAAGGCCGATAATCCATTTCCTGAATAATAAATGTGGGTTGGGCCCCAGCCAAAAAGTCTCTTTTAGTTTCTTATTAATCATCATAATCACAAAACGAAGCCTCCTTTTCCCCCAAGGATTATAAAAGTCTTGTTGAAAGCTCGCGAGTCAAAATGGAGGACTAGGAGGAGGAGGGTAAGCAAGAGTTGCATTATGGAACGGGGAGCAATAATGAGTAGTAGTCCTTCTGACATTTTCAAATACGAAAAGCACAAAAAAAACAAGTAATAAGTACATAATAGTGAGCTTGTATGCATATTTTATAACTGGGAAGACGCTGCTCTGTAAACCCTCTGACACTCTGGTTTTGCTCCGTGAGCAATTTTACCTTGTTTATTGCGTCAATATACAACATTGGGATTAAGTGTGCATCACACGTCACGAGCATTTCATGTCACAGTCGGGTAGCAGCTAGTCGGTGCCAGAACTTACCTTTCCAAAATGCATGTAGTCATTACGACGTCGACGACGACGGGGGATAGTCACATGGACATATTTTCATTTTGGTACATTAAGGAAAAAGGAGTCCGTGCATCATCATCATCATCATATTCATTCTTGTGTACGGAGTGCATCCCATAAAAATCTGAATTCATAACATGAGCATTACTTAGCGATTTAGAACATCAGGAAATGTGTAAATAAATACCTATATATACTCGTCCAATGTTATATCCTTTTGAGATAGTATTCCCTTTCGCTTTCACTGGTTACACAAAAGCACGTTCCTGTTGTTTGCGGCTCCCAGAGAAAGGAAATGGAAAGTCATTTTTCATTTGGGCAGGAAGTAGTATTAATGTTCTCAAAATATGTGATTTATTAAACTTTAAGACTATTCCAGAGAATTCCATACGATACACATCTTTAAATTCATTGCGGGTAGTCGCTTGTTTGTGTACTCCACCTCGAAACTGGGTTTGATTTCAAATGGAATGTTTAATTTCAAGGGATGCTGGATGGGAACAGGATGTTGGGAACAGTCCCAAAAAATCCCAGCAATAAAAATGAATTGTTGCAATAAGATTGTAACAATTCGAGAATACATTAAATGAATCCTACCAAGAACAATACTTAAATGAAATGAAATAAAGAAAACATGTTTACCTTACAAAAACGCTTCCAGGATCCTTCCGAACGAAAAAGTCTCATCTGTCCTTGTCTTGACTCAACTTTTGTCAGCTGAAGTATTTAAGCAAAGTAAAAAATATATACCTATATATATATATTTGATTCGTGCACTCTATCCGATTGGTGTTTCCCCTTCGCCCACTGTCACAAACTCCGCTCTCCACTGTCGACGAGTTTTCTCGCTCCGAAAATGGTGTTTGATGGGATGAGACATTCGAAGTAGTAAGAACTGATCGTTTCAAGTGGATCACCCAACAATAGCACACAAAAACAGCGATGCATATATAGACTACACGCTCGAGTTACCGGTAATGTACCGCTCCCCGCTCCAGATTGAATTCACAATACAAAAGAACTCGTGAAAAGATAAGTTCCCAGAGAAATTCGTAGTAGCTAAACCTGCTTCCATTTCCGCGAGTCGCAGATACGAGACGTAATACAAATAAAAGGTTAATGTTATCCTTGCTTTTTGTTGAATTCAAAGCGGCTCCGCGATTGAATTGATTGGAGTAGCTTAAGTGTTTATAGATTTATAGGATGACAAACGGACGGAAACGAGATATAGTCTGCTAAACTCTAGATAGATGGGTATAGGTAGGCATTAGTGTACATTACATTTCAGCGATGAGCTGTGTGAGCCTCACTCTTTTGAAAACTTTTCAAATTCTTTGTGCACCTCTCTGCCGTTGCCGTCACGCTCTTTTCAACAGCTTTGATCATCCACTCGGTGAAGGTAAAAAAAAGTGTGCCGGATGCCATGTTTTTTTCTTTTACATATAGCCCGATTCCTTAATCTAGCTGCACGCACAATGATGTGAAACCCAACGGCGGCGGTGAAGGGTTTGCTTGCTCTACATTTTTTTTGCAAAAAAGATACGAAATTCCCATTTTTCCGCGCATACTATTGGATTGGCCATAAACCTTAAGGTGAGGCTCGTGGGAGTATACCCGAAAAAAGAAGTAGTAGAAGAAGATGTGCTCGTATTCAAAGTCGATTTCCCTTGTTTTCCGCTCTTCCAGCCAGATGTTTCCAGTTTTAAAATGGAATGGCGCAATGCTATATCCTCTCGTCTTTGGCGAAAGTGAAAGCCGGGATATATTATTAAAGGAGGGTTCACAGCATTTCATGATTTCATTTTTCAATTTTCCCGTGTCACACACAATGTTATATGCAAATCAAATGTGTAAACCTGTTTGTGTGCAGACGAGCAACGTATATATTTTTTTTCTCTCTCTCTCTCCATTTCTCTTGCTTCGGGCTTTTCGGGATGTGCTGTAAATGTATATATGATGTAGGTTGGTATATATAAGGGCTACACTAGCATGCAAACAATTGCTGTGGAGTTTCATAATAACATAAATAATATATTGAGGAAATGAAGCCTGCAGAGAGTCTGGGACCGAAAAAAAGCAAGAAATGATATTGCTTGGAAGTGAGGGAATTCCCTGCAATTATTACAGGTACTTTTTTTAGCAGAGAGAAAACACAAGAGCCTCGCCTTGGCTGTAATTCTTGGCTGGCTGTTGGGAAAAATGAAATTATTTGCACAGTAGACAAATAATAAGGGCCTGCGTTCTCTCTGGTAAAATGTAATACATTTTTGGAAAGCCCATGTGAGAAAAGAGGCAGCGGGTACAGCAACCGAGGAACACCTGGGCTCTATCTAACTTGAATTGCTTTTTGTTCTCAAGCATTTTCGAGGAAAAGTTTGCCGATGACAAAGTTGGGAATTGACAAGTTGTATGTATAAAGTGATTTCCTGGTGTGTTTTTGACAATGAGCAATCTTGCTTCGCCTCTTCTCCTACCTTTCTTATTGTTAGTTTGAATTTGCTCAAGTAATTAGGTTTTATACCTGTCATTGTGAAATTCGTTATATTTTTCGTCGTATTTTGGTAATGACTTTTCCTCCTCTTTTGGAGGTTCGGGTTCGGCACAACTATCGCTGCTCACAACTCATTCATTATCTGGTACAGGAAATACGGAACAAATAATAATAATAAAACAGTGAATGCAAATCAAACAATCCGAACCCGAGCTGTTTCCTGCGCGCTGCTGCTGTTGAGTTGAACATGCTAATGCGGTGGCATTTATTTACCTATAACTACATGAAATATATGTTGCAGTCCCTCTTACTTCCAACTGAGTGGGTAGTAAAAAGTTTGGATGAATTAAAGTTGTAAAATGACAACTCGTTTCAATAAAGTTTCTACAGATGTAGTCAAATTGGGTGGTTTTGTCGTCTCATCATCATTATTTCTTGTTTTGAAGAGCACACCCGGCACTAAAAAGGTTAGAACCATCGAAAAGCATATTATATAAAACTACACGTTTCTGTTAGCGTGGCCCTTCCTTCTCTCCATCTGATGATAGCAAGAAAAAACTATTTAGTTTTCATCTTACAAGTTTTATAGGCACCTAGTTTGCATTCCACCGTTTAGACACAGGCTTTTGATTTATTCGCTATATTCTTTAGACAGTCGGGTCGGGGTGGCATTTTAACGAAGTTGGCTGGCTCACCGAACGAACTGAATAAGGGGTCACAATGGTCAATCCCCTTTTTTCTCCAATGTCATACTACATTCACTTTCAAACCTATACCAACCTTTATTCCAAAGTTGACTTATGTTGACCTGGCTTTTGGCTTTTTCTTGTGGATCCCTGCTGTATCTCGGTTTATTAATACATATGTTGTATTAGTTCACGCGCGAGTCGAAGCTCACTAATTTCGATTAATTAATTTACTCAAGGTTTAAACCTGCTGTTATATATTTGTTCTTTGATCATCATATGGTTCTAAATACCCATGTCAAGCCAAAAGTCAGACAAAGTCAATTTTATGGTGACTTGCGCTTGAACCCCAACATATGGTCATATATATAACCATTTTCAATTGACAGATGAACAGGTGCTGGAAATCAGTAAAAGCCAGCATGTTTCTTCCCTTGTAGGTATATACAAAAAAGTTAACTTTACCACACCACTCCAATAATCTCGGGGTGGCAGGTCACTTGGAAAATGGCAAGAAACGGAAATTGCGGCTGTCGACTTTCACTCTCCTGAAAGTACTGCTACTGCTTTTTATATTATTCACAATCAAGAAAGTAGCTCTTTTCTTTTTCTTTTTTTACACACAATCCTCTTTGGTCACAATAAATTTTACCTGAATTATATCTAGTACACATATCCCTTGTTTTTTCTCTATACTCCTACCGCTTCATGTCCTAGTTTTCAAGGTGGTTTGGCAATTGGCAAGGTGCTAACACTATATAGCCCGCTGCTGCTCCATCCATACAAAAAGGTAATGATCCGTTTATATATGCCTTTGGCACCGGGCATATATATATATACCCCCTGAAAACACGTAACATCTGCTCCTACGGCCATCCCATCACCACAAAAATACTCGCTTTCCTACAATAACTTTCATTTCGGAAAAGGAAACAGTAAAATTTCATATACCCCTTGAAAACACGTAACATCTGCTCCTACGGCCATCCCATCACCACAAAAATACTCGCTTTCCTACAATAACTTTCATTTCGGAAAAGGAAACAGTAAAATTTCATTTGTGTTGGCCACTCCACGTCGTCTAGTCTAACCCAACGTGTGTGAGGAGAGTGTTTCACCAAAAATGGCATAGCACTTTCCAGAGAATGACTTTTTGCTTCAAAAATTTTCGCCAGGAAGGAGCAACACTGTCTGAAATTGCAGTTTAATATGAAGTGCCGATTAGTTTTATGTCTTATCATTTTCTCCCACGTTTCCACCAATGAGACTCCCTTTTCTAAATGTTATCTTGATTACCAGACTATAAAAAGGGTATAGCTTGCCTTGCAAGGAGGAAAACTGGATTCTCATTCCTTCCAATTAATTACAAAAACATCCCTTTTATTTTGTGACCATGTTCACACCCCAAACGTTATAACATGTGCGCAGTTTAAATATGGTTTTTCTTTTTGGCAAAGAGGTCCAGTCCACTTCCAGCCCAGTCTAATTGAGATGTTGATTCCTTTTACTGCTTTACTCCTCAAGGGCGTGCTAGATTTTATGAATCTTAATTTTTATAGTAATTGTTTTAAATTCTTACTTTTTTTCTACAAAAGTTTTATTTTACTGGTGGCACTCCAGAAATAAAACTTTTCCATCTTAGTCATGTCATAATAAGAAAGTGCTCAGAAACCATAAGTTGTTCCCGTTTCAACCTTTTCCCTCAATGATGGTATATGATAACAATGTCATGTTCACAGAAAGTTTGGGGGAAAACCCATCCAAAAAAGATCCAGAGAAAGTATATAATAGGCTTGCAGCATTGCAGTAGTTTTCTTTGCCAGAAAGATCACATTTTTGTGTTTCCAGCCTGGAGCTTTTGCTGTCAGAGACACGACCAGAAAAAATGTGTGCTGCCACGAAAGAGAAAGTAATCTTGCCGTATAATTTTGAATTCAATTCGGACTGCTAGTTACGTCGTTGTGTATGGGCCTGCCTGCATACATGTATAATATAATATGTACACAGACTATTCGATTTTTTTTTCGTATGGAGACAGCTGAACACTATTGTAGTTTTTCCCAACTTCCCTTGTCCCATTTACAAAAGTTTTTTTTGTTCCCCTCTTTCAAGAAAACAAAAATGACTCACGCAGCAAAATATATGTACGCAAAGTACACATCTCCTTTTTATCTTTTTTTTCCAGCGGTATCATGCTTTTGTACTTTCATTTTACTGGCAACAGATAATATTCATATTGCAGCGTTGCGTGTCCAGCAGGGCTGTCAAGTTAGACAGTGCATTGCATATTGACTGAATGAACGTATACCAGTACCAGCAGCATCTTCTTACGAACATCAGACACGTATGTATTATCATGATATGGAGAAATTGTGTAGTTGCAGATGTCTTTTACAGACTAACGGGATGACATGAGAAAGTCAAGGAAAAAAGTCTTCATCTCATCATGATGAGCATGGGATGGAAGCATATAAGAGAAGATGTATATAATATACAGGGCCACAGGGCTATAGGATAACAACATCGTCTGGATAAAGTAACACACAAAATGCTTTCACCTCGGCACAATTTATTATTTCCCTATATCCCTATATTAACCCGGCATATACATAACAGTTATATGTACGTCGTTTTTTGACCGTATGTATCCCAGGACAAATGCACGAACATATAAGTAATGCACAGTATGTTTGAATGATTTTTTGTCATACAATGAAATAAAGAGGGTTGCTGCTGCTACCATCCATTTCTCAAGATCCTTTTCTGGCGGATTGCGAGAAAGCTTACATTGTCTTAGATTACGTCAAACCCCTCTCGACTATCCTCAATATACTGAATTTCCCCTCTCCATTCCATCTGGTTTGGTTGTCTCGGGGAGAAAGGAATAGAGTTGGACTTGAAGTGAATCAACTTCCAGCCGTATTTTTTGGTCAGTTGGTCAGCTCACTTCATCTTTAAATGCTTCAATAACGCGTTAAGAGTAAAATGCTTGGAAAGGAGGAGGAGGAGGAGGAGGAGGAAGAGGACAACAACTCCATTTCCCTTTTTCAACTGAATGGAGCTCACAGAGCCTTAGTTTTTTGTTATATTTTATTGCGGAATGCTCCAAGTCAAGTGAATAGCCCTCTTGCCAACCCAGTTTCCCCCGTTTGTCCCTTTATCATTAAATTTCCTGTCCAAACAAGACCCGTAGAAATTTTACCAGAAGGGTTCGAGGATGACCTGACAAAAATAACTTGGGAAATCCAACCAAACAATTCTCAAGACTTTTATAGACACACATATTGCCTTGCTCAAGCTGTTCTTTTTTCTCCGGCCACTTGAATCGATGAGTGAATGTGTCTGAGTATACGTAATAAGATAAAGCATCCGGTAAGATTGAATTGCAGCTTTCAGATTGTTTACTTTCTTCCATGGAATTACATATTTGCACAGCTACAAAGTCAGCCAGGCATGCAGGGAAGAAAGAAAAGGAGAGAAAAAAAAACGTTCTCAGCCGTTGTTGACGGTTAAAATAGAGAGAGGATTTTTTTCTCTTCTTCTTAGGGAGTCTTTTCATTCAAAAACCGAGTAGGCTACATATTATCAGTAAATGCCACATTGGGGATACCAGAATTCACAAGTTGGCTACGTGTTTGCTGACAGGAATACCCATTTTCACTTGTTATTGGTGTAAATAAGCTGCCATATCTGCTATCTCGCTCAAAAATGGGTTGCAAATGCTGTGGAGAAGAGGAGACAGGGAAATAGCAAGATGAAAGAGTTTTACTGTCTCCTCGCTTTTTGTTCCCAGAGAGAACATACGCTCGTCGGTGGTGAAGGGCCAAGTCCAAACATTGGATGTTTTCTTCTATGGAACCTGTGCTGTGTACACCCGGCGAAGAATAGGAGTCTTCAGTGTTCTTCTGCTCTCTCACACAATTTTCGAGTTGATAGCGCAGCTCGTTGTCGTTTCGTCCTCCTCTGAAACAGATCCTGCATTCTTTGCTCGCGAAATGCTCTTGGAACAAATGGAACGGTGTGGCACTTGGTATAATTTTAAAACCAAACATACGATAATGTTTATAATGGGGGATCTGCAAGTTATTTATATTTCCTGTGAGGTCGTTGTTTCAACTTTTGTGAATTCTATGAAGGTCATAACTTACCAAAAGTAGTTTACTTGAAGATTAGAAGAAGTCTGTATTTTAAGAAGAAATAAGCAGCCACGTTCATTATGCTCATCATCATGGGCCGTTATCGGTTTTTCGAGAGAAAAACCACGTAAATTCATTTCCCAACTTTTCTGGTAATAACCCCTCCTTTGTAACTGCCTGCCTGCTGGTGGTTATCTATATATGCAGTGGATTTTGGTAAATAATTTAAAATCCTGTACGGAATTAGTTTCTGAAGAAATGTAAATTTTATGCATTAGCGCTGCATATATACCGATACACATATATACACTCCTCCAAAAAAGATTATCAGTGGTAGTATGTCGCTGTGCCAAGAGGGGAGGAAGCAAAGGATTTTCAAAAGAGTGAAAAATTGGCACTTTTGGCATCGCCTTGTGCTTTTGTAATGACTTTCTGAGTGCATGCAAAAACTTCTCGACGTTGATTTTAATTGATTAACTGACTACGTAGCCCTTCCCCCTGTAGCTCCATTCATGATTTTAAACAACGGCCACCACCACACACCACCTTGTAGTCCCTTTTAGTTTTGCGCTATCGTCTTCTTACCCGATACCAAATGGACAATCTTCTGTCTCGTGCCACCCTTGTCACCGTCACGCCACTTTTGTCTAGAACACAAAAGGATTTAACAGAATTTATGCGAATTTTCCGCATATTTCACCCCATTTCAGACTGGTTTCCTAAAAAAAAGTGTGTGCTGTTGTGTTGCGAGGGAGTGTGTGGTTTCGAGAGATAAATTTAAATTTCTAATTAGCCTCATGCACGATAAACTTTCTTTTGTGCATGTTTCCCTCTTCAGGCTAAAATGCCATTATAGTTGGAGCCTCAAGTCAAGTCGTTGTTAACTCGACAAAGTACCAGGAAAGGAAACCTTTTGGTGGCATTTCTTCTTTTAAGGGAAAATGGGGATCTGTCTTGAAAAGCTTTGAGAGTGTACTTAGGTATATATATATATAAACATGCGCGATATGTAATGATGATCCCTTCCACTCGTTATTATTTCGTTATATTAAGTCGGATTCTGAGGAGACTTGATGAAAAGAAGTGAAAATAGGGCATATCGTCTCCCATTTCCTTTTGCATGAAAGCCTTGCATTTTACTGTTTCGCCATATAGCTCAGGCTTAAACTAGAAATTGTAAACATTATCATACTTAACTACCTAGGTAAGTACATTACAAAACTATACGCAATCATTAGCTGCGTACATGAAACTCGTGGCTTTTATTTGAGCAAAAGTTCTGGTTGCCCTCCACACGAATAAAAATGATATTGTTTTGTTTCCCACTTATTCCTTCCTTTTCGTGTACCGTACCGTCGCCGTCCGTGCCTCTTTTCTTTGCCATCGTTGTTTCCAAAAAAAGGCACTTTTGTATTTTACATCTCAGTTTCTAAAGCTCCATCCATGTCCTTACGGCGGCGGCTATGCGGTTGCGATCCGGTCTAACAAAAGCTGGTTTTCCTCTTACATAATCCGTTTTGCAAGGAAATCATTGACGAAACCAGAGAAATTTATATATTGCAGACAGCTTATGCTTTCACGGCACGGCCACTCCATTGCCATTCATTTTGAACGGAGTCATTGTATCCCATCAACCAAAACCTGAATGAAAGTGAGCAAGTAGTAGTAATAATAATATTGGACTTTCCTACCCTTGTTGTTGTTGATAATATTGTGGAGAGAAGTGCTAGTCATTCCTGGCTACCTGATTATTTCCGATTCTCTATCC
>JAANSN010000406.1:0-61360 GCA_036850665.1 Dicranocentrus wangi | reverse complement strand
GCATATGTTTTTCATTTTCCATTGTTTTTTTTCTTATTGTGCTCCGAATGAACAAAGAAATGACTAAGGGGGAAAGTTTGAAGCAATTGAGAATTTATGAGCGTGTCTTAAAACTGTGCCCATTATAATCCTGTTGTTCATCACATACACCGATGGGGAAATGCTATGAATTTATTTATGCATATACATAGGTATACTTATTTGAGTTATGTATTGTTGAAAGTGATGATGGGGTAGGAGTAGACCACGTAAATATAGAGCTGATTGCAAGCTGTAGCACATATTATGCTCCTTCAGTAACTAATAAAAATATCTATCTTATTTTTACTTTTAAACAAAATAACTTTCTCGTCTTTGATGTACCCTTTGTTGGCTCCAGAGCGGTTCTGCAACCACGGATTGTAGTCACAAGAGAAAATAGGTTTCCTTTTTCACTTGACCTGGTGATGGGGTCGTATGGGATTTCCGGGTATATGTACACCCATACGAGGAGGGCACTTGCTGTTTTTATTACCCGTTTCATACTTACTTGTGTGCTCTGCTCTTTCAATTTGCAATGTGCAACCTTTTCGACTATAAGACTCTACGAGATGTATGAAGGGATATTTTAACACAGACTTTGGGAAGTTTCGTCATTAAACAAGGGCAACTAGGAATTGAGGAGAGAATCATGTAACATACGTTTCAAGGGAATTCATCTTTATCTGCTGTAATAAAATATGGATGACTTCTCTTACTAAAACGGGTGAGATGAAGTGGAAAACGGTTAACAGGAACGAGGTATAGCTTGTTACGGTTTAAAAAGGGTACGAGTAAAAACTAATTGCAAGTCAAGTAATTACGTGTTGAGGGAAAAGAGTGTAGCTGGAAAGCTACTAAATGATGATACGTTGAAGAGGGAATTTGTGCGAGAAACAAAAGGTCAGACTTATTGATAACAAGTATTTACATTCGAGCGACGACCGAGGCATACGCACAAGCTACATTTGCTCATTTTTGTTGTCGATGTTATGATCAAGTCAAATCTTGGATTAAAAAGTGTATAAAATATGTTTATAATTCAAATGACATTTTTCAGTAACATGCTTACAAAAAATAAGTACCTAGTCAGTTTTTGCTATGTATAACGCTTATGCCAGTTCAAGTTGGATCAATAAATCAAGCTCAAGTTAGTTATGTACTATTTCACCCCTGCCAGCAATATGCAAGTGTACACCCCACTAATGAAAGAATTAGCCACTGGCTATATAGCTTGAAATTGAATTGACTGCACTGCATGAATTGATTTGTTTGTTGTTGGAAGAGACGGCACTGCATGTAAAATATTTTATTTCACGAGGGAAAGATTCTATCACCTATCACTATCATGTATGAAAAGATATTCATTATGGAAACTGAGTCCTGAAGCATTGTTGTTCCTTGTTGCATGATCATATTGGTGCCTTTTAGGACATATTCTGATACCTGCATATACACCATGAATGATGAGGAAATAAGTGCAGCAAGTAAACTTATCAGAAAAGATATGCCCACAAAGAATATTTAAATGAGACTGTCAACACGCATTACTTTCTTTCTACCGGAGGGAGGGAGCGTATAGTGTTGTCCCGGGACTCGTACTTTATTTACTGACGGCCTGACTAGTAAAATTTATAAGGGGCTTCGCGCTTGTAAGCTTTCCCAAACCCCATTCTGTACATTTAAATGAAAAGTGGATGCACTTTAACTTTTTCCAGTGCCTCTTGTGCACGTAACATATAGCGCAGCCAATAAAAGTAGTGTACATAAGCAAAAGTACTGTAATACAGTATAAAATCCCAGTTTACTGCATTACGTACGTTCCACTGACAAAGAATGAGATCGACAGTATTCAACAACAAAAACGCGAAGCACACACACAGTCATTGCCCCGAGATTCTACCCGAGGGGCTGAATAAAGAGTCCCCGTTTCCGAAATAGATAAGAATTGAGTTATACAAGCAGGAAGAGGCAAGAATTAGCACACACACACAGTCATTGCCCCGAGATTCTACCCGAGGGGCTGAATAAAGAGTCCCCGTTTCCGAAATAGATAAGAATTGAGTTATACAAGCAGGAAGAGGCAAGAATGCATCTTTTTCAATTTTTCCTTTGTCCTTGGTGTAATACGAAATGCAATTCCTAGGGTGAAATGAAGAATGACTTTTTGAGCAATAAAAGTCAAAGCCTAAAATTTGAATTTTCACACAATTTGTAATTTTCTTGAACAGTTGGAATCTTTTGTAGAAATAACGGTGCAAATGCGTAGGAAATTGGAACCGCTGCATCATATTACATACAGCGTATTATATCAAAGTATGGCTTGAAAATGAAAATGTTCGTGTTGGCATTGTTTGTGACTTGGCTGTTTTCCTTGACAGATGCATTCAAAACTTATTCAAAGACTATGCATTGTTAATTTGAATAACTGCAAAAAAAGTCAATCATTCAAAGCTCCTACTATTGCTAATTGTAATTAATTGTAATTTGTCATCCTATTTAACATTGCCTTTTGTTTGTTTGCTTTAAATAGGTTTCCTGGATTAGGAGAAGAGACTGGCACATACTGACATCAGGAAGAACCGTCTACACAAACGATGACCGGTTTCAGATCCAACACAATGAAGCAAGTGATGAGTGGATTCTTGTTATAAAATACGTTCAGACGAGAGACAATGGGACCTACGAGTGCCAGGTATTTAATATAGTCTTATCCAAATAGGAACGGAACGAGTATATTCTCTAGATTCTGACTTTCTTTAGATTTTGCTGGGAAACTTCGTATGATTTGATTGCAGTCTATACGACATGTTTTACCATTGCAGGTTGCCAGTGGTAGAGGGATCATAGCCCATTTTTTCAATCTGAACGTTCTCGTTCCCCAAGCTTTCATCTTAGGAGCTAAGGAGTACCATGTCCAGCAAGGGACTGTTATCAGTCTAGTGTGTATTATTGAAAATGTAAGTAAATCTCATTATTCTAGTTCCAATAACATATTATACATACTACTTCGACGTCATCTAGAATAGCATTTTATGAATCCATTAAGTACCTTTGAGTACTTTCTTCTATAATTTCCTGCTCCATGTTGTATACAGAAAGTTCTACTTTCTCACTCACTTGAGCGACGTATACCATGGCGTTAGTGTATCATCACTGTAAAAGCTCAAGCGATGTCCAACTGAATTGGGTCACAAAAGCGGGGTCGTTAATCTCTAAACGAATCTGAAACACTACAAAGATTGCACCCCCTCTCGAACGATCCCAAAGCTCTTTCCGTTTCGCTATTTTGCAATTACTCAATCCTGCTCCATGTTGTATACAGAAAGTTCTACTTTCTACGTTTGACCAAATTAAATCTCACTTGAGCGACGTATACCATGGCCTTAGTGTATCATCACTGTAAAAGCTCAAGCGATGTCCAACTGAATTGGGTCACAAAAGCGCGGTCGTTAATCTCTAAACGAATCTGAAACACTACAAAGATTGCACCCCCTCTCGAACGATCCCAAAGCTCTTTCCGTTTCGCTATTTTGCAATTACTCAAGTTGCCCGTGGATGGAAAACGGGAAGATTCTCTCATCCACGGTTGGATTTGACTACCTTTAAGATTCCTATCAGCTATCCAAAGAGAGAAACTTGACATGAAGTGGACCATTTCGTATCGTGTTCAGTTACATGATAGCCGACACGAACTTCCCATTCTGAGCCATTCTCCGACGTGTTTGTATGTGCATTACAATCTACAGACATGGAGAAAGTCTCTGACCGAAATTCTACACATTTCAATAAAAATCTCAAATCAGGTCACATCACCATCATTGTCATTGACATTCCGTGCAACTTTCTCTACTCGTTTTGCGTTATCCAAATTCGCAATGTATGAGAGTAAGGGGAAGACATTGACATTCCATATCCGTATGCATTACTCGGGGAAAACTAGGGTAGAATATTGGTCGCGATACGATTATAGTACCTATAACACTTGCAATAAGGATATTGCGTGTATTTATGCTTACGTGTATTGAGCTATTCATTGTAGAACAGTTTTTGATGGTGACATCATGAGCAGAGTCACTGCATAACAATTGAATGTCCCCACCAACCATCATAAAGTTTTAAAACCATTTGTAACGCCATTGATGTATGACTTCCGTACTGTACGACATTCATGACATGCATAGAGACTGATAGTTTTATTTTGTCAAATGGGTGATTGGGATTAATCAATCTTCGTAGGTCTATGGAATTTATGCCTAAGGGAATAAAGTTAAGGTTATGGACGATTTTGCAGTTTATAGAAATTCTCTCAGAATGATGACGACTTTTGCACAGTTGAATTGTGTAATATCCTTTTTCAAATGTGAAGTCAATCCGGATTGCCTCTACTCTAGACCTAGACAGACTCGTCATAAATGAATATAAACAAACGTATTAGCCATCTGATCAGCGCGTTTAGATTATATAAACCTTGAAGGAGCGTGAGTAATACACTTGTTCAAAATTGGTGAACCGTTTAGCTGTAAAATGCATACTCAAATGGGGTCTTACAAGAAAATCGCTCATGGCAAGAACGCCAAGAGCAGGGCTTTACTACCATAATATTTACGAATGCGGATGTATTTTATCCTCGAAATTGCGGAATCATGAATAAAGATGTATGTTTGACACGGTGTCACACATACCTACTCACTACTCGCACTAGGGAAAGTCAAAGAGGAAGATATCAAGTGGACTAGTGGCATTAGAAGCAACATGAACACGAATTCAGAGTATTACCAAGTGGATTTTAACCTTTTTGATAGATACCACTCACGAAAAGTAAGTCAGTGGAGTCAACGGATTCTTATAAAGAACAAAGAAACGCTTCAAAATATATAAAAAAAATTCACATGAAAGAAAAAATACGTTTTGTAGGACCAATGTGTTTTTTCTTCAAAGGGATATGCCGGAATTTGTCTCGTCTTAGCCCAGGAGCTAAAGATAGTATAAGAAGTTGAATTTTCATGAGTTTTGCACCAACCATGAAACCACTTTACATACCTACTCGTAAGGAATAAATGTTATCACAGTGCCTGTTTGCAACCTTCATCATAATATGCTCACGAACAGGAAGGACAGCTAAAGGAATCTTCGGTAAAGGAGGAAAGGAGAGGAACTGTTAGCAGTTGAAGTACAAGTTTGGTTCACGTGTTATATGGGATTGAATGAGTTTCTTGGTTTTTTCCACATACATTGGTTGGTATCAGGTTCTTGGCGATGTAAATCCTTGCGGATAAAAAAGCGATGCTTGTAGCGCTGCTGGTGTCATATCAAAATGATTATAGTAATGATAATAGTTATACGCCGAAATTATGTAGTATTTTACTCATGGTGACATGGGCATCATGACCATGCATGCTCCCAGGACTTGGTGGTGGTGGGTTACCACTACAAAATGAAGAAAGTGGGTATTATATGTATCATATCGTTTACATACGTGAAGTAACACCTTGTGCAACTTGGAATATTCCTTAGACTCGGAGAGCAAGAGACGCAGAGAAAGTTGGGAACGACAACCATGATGATGACACACACACACACGAGGTTTATGATAATAGCTACAGCATGTATTACAGCTCATAACCAAGTGTACTCGGGGAATGGGGATAGTGAAAGGTAGCGCGCCAGGAAGTCAGTTCATTATCTGCATTATAAAACATGAGCTTATGAAATATGTCTCTCTGATGAATAAACTTGAAGTGTGGGTGAATTGATGACGGTTTGGTATAGACATGGTGTTTGCCTTTGAGTGTGCTCCTTGAATACAACATATGAAATGAGTTCTCTATTATCATATCACATCATTATATTTCCATTGTTTATGGTCCTCTTTGGTGTTGATGAATTTAAGAAAATGAAAATATTGGGACAAGGGTTAGGATCGACTTTGGCTGGGTTTTCGTATGTCGTCTTTTTGTATCTGATGATGGTTCAATACGACAAGCAATTGGGATAGGAAGTTCATCTACTAGACTTTTGGGGATTTAGTTGTACTGCACACTAAAAATATTTATTGGCTAAGTTTTATTAATATTTACTTTGTCTGCTGTGTATGTTATAGCTACTTAAATCAAACATTATGTATTTATATGGTAAAGTGTGAATTTTGAACACCACAGGGACAGTGAAAGTCGACGAGTCTGAAAGAGTGAAAATACGTTGGCAATACATGCATGAGGACCTACACACACAGACTATCTATTTAGGAGTTGTCTAAATCATCCAACATACGACCATTGTAGAATTACGTGTAAGTTATATCAAGCGAATTGAGCGCAAAAAATGCACTGCAGCAAATTGGAAACTATGTCTTACTGGAAGCACCTATGGTATAAGGTTACTTTAATAATGTAGGTGTGTGCCTACTCTAGCAACGGTATATTGCATCTTATCCAATAACCATCCTTCAGGGCAACACAACTCACGTTGGCAATTCAGTAATGAATCCACAACAGGGGAAGGAAAGAGAAATGGCATCCTTTTTGCGAAGTTGGATCTTTCACAAAAAAAAGTTGGACAACTTGCGAAAACAAGATGTGCATAAAGTAGCAAGTAAATCTTTTTTTCTTGTGAATCCAACCCGTTTTCCCGAGAAAAGTTGACGTAAAATAAGTACGCCAAGCTATTGACCCCGGTATATTTTTTGTTTTCAGAAACCATGTTCTTTTATTCGTCGAAATTGTCTTTGACAAATAAGCATGCAGTAGTATGATACCAAGGACCACCTACGTTGACATGTTAAACCCCTATATTAAGGTGGGTACAAAGAAAAGAAACGAGAAAGTTACAGAGTATTACAATGCAACTCAGTTTGCCTCAGTGTTCCAGCAAATAAGCTAAAATTATATGATCTCATAAGACAGTCAGGCACTATTTTTCTTGCGGCACAAGTCTGCGGCTTGTTCGCACAACAGGGTTATCACAAACTAGTCATCGTAACATTTGAAAGAGCTATGAAAGCCAATAGCTGGTAATGGAACAGGGAACAGCTCAGCTGGTTCTAGTTCTATCAGCTTCAGCTCTTCATTGTGACTTGCATAACTATCTTGCAGAAGAGCACAAAATATACACACGGAAAGCCAATATCTCACCTCTATGTGGCATTGGATTCGCATTCGCAAAAAATTGTAAGTCACATCTGCACTGGTCTGGGAATTTACTGTTTTCAGAAACTTCTTTGATGGTATCTACTCCGGTACAAATACGTCGGTTCGTAATAATAAGTCATGTACTAGAGTTCCGCACACGACGGGACGCAGTGACGCACATATCTCTGACTGGAATTAATTTGTTGCATGAATGTCCAATCAACAAAATTCAAAAGCTTGTGCGTCAATGTTTGATTCAATTTGCGCTTGTATTTAATTAAAATTTTGACAATAATTTTCTCGACTGAATTGCATTAGGTTGTTCGGTATTTATTACATGCATAGTAGGATATTATTACAAACATTGTTTGATGGAACACATATAGAAACATTTAAGAATTCAGGGAAGTTTGTTCCAAAGTTAAATCCATTCACCATAACCAGCCCTTTTCTACTGTATTACATTTTCCTATTTTAATTTATCCGAAAGACAGAACGCAATGGTTTGGTATTCCCTTTCACCCAGAATGAAAATTTACTTGGTCAACATTCGCGAATATAGTTTGTGTTTTGGGACCTGCAATCAATTTCTTGGTAAACATGCAATATCACACATGCCATCACAAAAAAAAAACTTTGCAAGAACCACCAATTTTTCCCCTCGTTACCTTTGATAACTGAAAACTCTAGAAGCTGTCGAACATACGTGTCCCAAGAAGGAGCGACCGACCCTGGTAAATAGGAGTTTGGCGTGAGCTTTAGGGAAGTAGTACTGTATACGCATTGACTTGATTATTTCACAAATGATATTTGCCACCCGTATAGCGGTGTATATAAATAAGCCTGTTCACCCGTCGGCAACATAGTCAGAGCAAAAAGGATCCCGCGGTATGAAAAACAAAATGAATGAGAACTGGGTTTTATGATGCACTGACATAAAATTTGGACTTCATTTTTAAAAAGGGAAAGTGGATGGGCGAGGGTACGAATTACAAACTTGCAATTAATTAAAGCGGTTAAGGTTCGGTAACCGCCATGTATATGCATGCCTATACATACTACGTACCTACTTAATCGTGTGTACTTCATTTTTGCCTTGAAACTTGAAACTGCAAAGGTCAAAAGCTTGAAGCCGCAACCACTGCAATTACAGCCCACAAAAGGAAGCAACCAGCATAACCCCTCACATTTTCCTTTTTGTCCGTTGGACAACCTCTGCAGGAGAATTTTCCAACGGATACAAATCCTTTGAACCATTACTCACGTCAGTAGCCTGGCTAATAGACAACTGCACTGTTATTATACCTATTAGGTGTACACTTCTGTATTACTCCTGTATGAAACTGCACTATGCATCCCCGGAGGAAGGTGCAGGAGAGAACTAGCTAACTTCTTTGAGTAGAGGATAAAGGAGGAAAGGGGGAATAGCTAAGGAATGAATGGTAATCTCCCGTGTTATCTTAAAAAGGACTTACTGTTATTACACCCATCCAATTCATAATTCAAACTCGGAAGACTTCCCTGACAAGTTGACAATTTCTTTTGGACTCTGAAAGTATTACCGAGAGGAAGGGCGGATATGGAGAACCACGAAAATATAAAAGGAGCATGAACTCCCCCGAAGAAAGTGCATTACCCAAAATGGGAGATTGCGTTATGAGAATTCTCGAAAGCTAAAATACAATGAGGATAGAATATATGACATGTAGGCATCTAAAGAGAGTGGAGGATGACGGGGAGGGAAAAAATGTAAAAAGAAACTACAAGTGCATTTTTTCTCATACGGATCGCGACAATGGTGTGAATGAAAGGATAAGTTTTTTATCTTAATAAAAGTAAAAGAAAAGAGGCAACGCATTGGAATGATTGACTTAAAATACTCTGGATGCATCCATCCTGTAAAAAAAGTTTATGAAACATCGTGGACATTTCGAAAAAACGTAGACAGTTTCCCTCTAGCTCTTTTCAAAAATGTAATATAAAAACTTGTGAAATAAAAAAAGACGAGGACGTGCGCTGCGCTGTCGTGATTGCTGTTTGAAAGTTTTCAGACAAGAGAGGACCAAGATTGTGTGTGTATACGGATGTGATAGTAAAATAGACGAAAAGTATATTATTCCAATAAAGAAAGAGTCGCACAGTGTGGAATATTTATAACGTGTGTGAGCCCCTCTTTCCATTAAAACTGTGGTCCGTTTTTTCACTGAACTTCAAACGAGCCCTCAAAAAAGTTAAAGTCAAACAAGAAACTTTCGTGTGTGTGTTCGTCTTTCTCGATATTTTTTCCCCACACGTCGACTTTTATTGATGCAATTAGATAGACTGATAAGAGCCCTTGATCTCATAATATTTACATTGATTTTCTCCCCCTTTTGTGCTCCCTAGATTTTTTATGCGAAAATTTGACTTTCATGGTGAACAATAATCTTTGAAGTGTTCCTACTTTTGGTTAGGTAAAGGAAAAGAGTCAATGTAGGTTAATCGCTGCTTTCATGGCGAGAGGCATGGCTTTTTGCGTTCATTTTTATTACCTCATTTTATGTGGTCACTAGTTTCATATTAGCATTTAACGTTATCGATACACCGTTTTATGTTCACATTTTCTTTGAATAAATACACAATACGGTGCTTGGTGTCGTTAAACTTGAGTAATTACTATATCAGATGCGTCTACTGTTGACGTGTTGAGTAAGTGCGAGGAGAAATGTTAAAGGGGTGGGTATGTAATAGTATTTTAGGTAGGTATAGTGCCATGTGAAACCCGCCAATATGTCATTTTCACGTTCACTCCAGTTGTGATTCATATTTAAATGGTGGCACTGCCACAGATGACAGCCTTTCCTTTGTGTATAAGTATGTACATTCTTATTAAGAAGTTAAAAAAGTTGGCATGCATCCGCCGTGAAAAATACGACACGAACAGTAAACATAACTTGCCATCCAAGCATTATATACGCACTAAAATTTGACATTTTATACTCATCCTAACATTTTTTTTTGCTTTTTGTCACTTGTCAATTGTAGGAGAGCAGCTTGGGTATCACTCAATTATTTCATTTTCGGCAGGTCCTACCATTCCTTTCACATTTCTTAGCGTGCAAGGGTGAAAATATATAGGTGGGAGGAGAATGGATGATTTATATACTAGGGGAAAAGAAAGTGAGCGAGAGCATCCTACAAACTTGTACGGTTTCCCCTCTCTACTTGTTCGTGATTTACTCGTTATCCCAGATTCCGAAAGAGGATAGAAATAGTAATATTACATTACATTATTATCACTCTTTCATTCACTTATCAGGTGTTTATTTGAAGTAGTACTCCTCCTCCCCTTTCCACTCTTGAAAGCTATTCACTCCTGCAATTGCAAGGTCATTTCTAGTGCGGAGAATGCGGTGTTATACCGATCGATTGATTTCCCCTGCTCAATTCTTCCGTAAAATGGGTACTCTGGTGTGAATGTGTGAATGCACTCATACCTAACTGAAGCCTTACTTTCTCTTCTCTTATGTATAGAAAAAGTTTACCATTTCTCCTGTGTGGTAGGTAATAGGTAGTCTAGCTGGAAAAAAAGTTTAAGCTTCAGTTGACGGGATAATAACAACAAAAAATCGTTCTGATGCAGTGCACATCTTATCTGAACACCACTCCTACAATCCGTTTTTACTCTATTATTAGCACACTCTCACAAGAAAAGGCTAAACTGGACTGGAAAAGGAGAAGGGTGAAGATACACGAAATCCGCTTGGGGCTGATGTAAAAGACACCGCACCGTGCAAGGAGAATATAGAGCCCACACACGTATCAGTTAAGTCGAACGCGTTAAGGTGGCACAATGAACTTTTGCGTTTTTTTTGTGTAGACTGGATGTGGTGATGTGGGGAGAAATACGTGAATGGAAAAAGGACGGGACGAAGTATGGCTTCTGGCTTCGGATTGTAGAGTTTGATGGATGTTATCCTTTACAGATAGCCCAGCAAGAGTCTTTTTTGGTATGGTAGTATGAGAAAGACGTAAACAATGTATGTAGACTTAGGTATAAAGTTTCTTAGTCAAGTGAGTAATGATGAGGTTGAAAAAGTTGACGGGGTAGATGTAGGAAGTGTCTTTGTCTGATATATAAATTATTGGTGTAAACGCCCCCTCAATAGAGAACTCCATCAATCAAGAAGTCCTTCCCAGGATACTTTTCATTATTCACGTGACGGCTTCTGTAACTGTCATCGGGTCCTCTTTGGGCTCCTTTATGCATCTTTGACAAACTCTTCTCCACCCAGCATACATTTTGAAACAACTTAGAAAATAGCGTCGCGTACTATACTTTTCTTCAATTTGTGTGGCAATGACAATGACAATGAAAATGAGGAGGAGGAGGAAATTATGGGAGGACAGCAGTCAATGAGCGTGAGCATCACATCACCCGCGTTATATCCTCATTTTATTCTAATTTTTCAGAGTCCCCGCACATCAGTCCAGTACCTGTACTGGTATCACAACAACCAGATGGTTAATTATGGCTCGGGAATCAGTGTTCACACAGAACCTGGCATCCATACTCATTCAAGGTTAACAATACCATTAGCTGGTCCGCAGCATGCAGGTAAGTTTTAAATTCCAAAGTAATTAGAGGGTTCAATGGGCGCGTATTACGTTTGCTTTATAATGGAAATTTGAATTTGACTTTGACTACACATATATTTTTTCCAGGGAATTATACTTGCAAAGCTGCAAATACGCAACCAGCCACAGTTCAAGTATACGTCTCTGATGGTAAGTTGATCGTTTGATATTATATAATATATTATGTTTTATATCTTGGAAATTGATATTTCACGACCCCTCCAAAAAAGCATTAATTTAAAATTGTTTGTGAAACGCTATCCATGACCATCCCATAATTAATTAAATTTTCATTAGTACAATCCAATTAATTTACAAAATCTAGTGGCTAGTGGGAAACTGATGAGTAATTATGAGCATCCATTATATTTTTGGAATGTTTCCCTCCTCGGTTAAAATATCACAAAACTTCATTACCTGCGTGACTTTGAGAATTTTGGATTAAGTGGCCAGTCCAACTTCCATGAAAAAAGTATGTAGCTCAACATGAAACGGACCACAACTTTACTTCTACGGGAACCCCTGAATAATTCTATAGTATTCGCGATAAGTAGGACGTCAATGAATATTGCATATATGTGGGTTACACCATTTTTTGTCGCACTTTTTGCTAACAGCTCTCGCAATAGAGGTAGGACAATACAGGGCAGTTGGCATTTCCGCTTTTTACTCTCGGGACAGAGGCTTGATAACCGTAGAGTTGAATAACAACTCGCCGTAGTGCTACATACAGCAGTTGTGTAGGAGCTGTTTGTAAGTATAATATAATATGCGTATTATATTTATCATAATATAAACCTACGTATTATACATATAAGGGTACTTGTTTTAATTATAGCATGGAAAACATAAATAAACAATCTGAGAGAGTAACTAGCACTCTCGTGCAAATAAAATGCGTACCAAAGCGTTGACTGTTAGAATTGGAGCGAGTATTTGCTTATAAAACATATGTTGAAAGTTAATGCGGGTACACTGGTGTGGTGCTGAAATAGAAACTAGGAGCTTGACACCGAGTAAAAGCACAAAGTATCCGTGCTTACCGTAGAATTTGTGTCAACCCTTCAATACAAATCAATATATCGTAATCCCGTGTGAAAGTCAACGACAAGAAGTTGTTACCTTCTGCATTTCCAACAAAACTGAAAAATGATGCAAGTTTTTTTTAAAAACTTAAACTCGAGTAATACGATATGAGGCGAAGGCATCCTGGATACGGAGAAACTTGGAGTCGGAATGAGGGAATATGGAATACACACGACTGCTCTTCTGCTCACTCAGACATTTTATTCCATTTTCACGTCAACAAGTGGAAATGTTTATGAATTTTGCACAAGCAACATTCAAAACACAAAGAGAATAACTTTATTCCAGTTTATACTCCACTTATTACCCGACAACAACGTTTTGTTTTATATTCCATACAGAAAGCAGCAAGAGAACAAATGTATTTCCATATGGGTGGAAAAGCTATTCCTGCTAAACCGAGAATGTAGATACTTTTATTTTCGCGTTTTTTTACTTTCTCTTCTCGTGGCTGGTCCCTGGTGAAATTGCAAAAGTTTGCGAGTTTTTCAGCATTTGACTCATGAAATAGGAATAAAATACAATTCTGTTGGTGCTTGTTGCAGGAAACAAAGCAGACGAGGGGAAACTTTGCATTTTCACTGTATTTTTTTTTGTTTTGCAAAAGTGGAATGTCGGAATGCGCGCAAAATGCATATTCTTTGTACACTAGAAGGGGACGAGTCAGACATACTTTTTTGGGCAAATCCTGGATGGATCTGGCCACCACTGGAGTAGTACTTGTATGGTTACATATACTATCCTCAAACGGGATGATAAGAGATGTATATGAGGAATTATTTGATGGAGAATAACCCTCTCGCCAAAAATACAGATAGAGATGTTTTTCACTTCCTCGCTAGGAGCAATATACTCATGATTCATACATCCCCAGGCCGAATATGAATACAAAAGCTTTCAATGATGGTATTATGGTAATGCGATGAAAAGAAAGATAGACAGAGAGACAGGCCGAAATATTTTACAAATAAATTTAGATACATAGGAAAAAATGACAAAAGGGGTTGGTTAAAAGAAAGTAAAGGATTTTTTCTCTTAGAGTGAATAACGGTTATGGAATACATTGCTAGTTTTACCCATATAAATTGAATATCTTGTCATCATAAGAAATGAGCGGTACTACTGCATACATATACAAACTACTTGCATTTACGTATTAAATTACACTTTCCTTTTTCATGTTCGTTGTTGCAGGAGATAAAACGGCTGCCATTCAGCGACAGGGCGGATCACATTTCGTTCCACCCAACTGGACACTGTTGACAGCCTTGGTTCTCTTGAGGTTTCTACCAACCCATCTTTTCCACTTCAACATCTGCACCAACCACTGGGGTAGTAGTAGTAGTAGTATTAACACTAATAGCTGTTCCAGCCGCAGCTCTGTCGTCAGTATTAGTCATAGGAGAAGCAGATACTTGTCAATTTTCAATAGCTGAAGAACTCTCAACCAAGCTACTGTGCGGAAGGGATATCGACTCGGGAAGAAGAAGAGTTGCTGAAGGAAGACAAAAAAATCTGAAGGCGTTGGTCGACAAAATCATCGAATGGAATCGCGTAGACTAGAGCGGCGACTGAACTCTTTTTTTTTTAGTAAAATACCGATCGCAGTAAACTGAAGGAAGAATATACTTGCTACAAAAACATACTTAAAAATACTTTACATTATATAATAAATAGGGTATACATCATAAATAGTATAAGATTCGAATACATTGTATGTCATCGTATTTGTAAACTTCCGTATAAATCATGAATGTAAATAAATAAAAAAGTACTGTATCCCCGCATCCTCGTACAGTGTCGGATGTATAGCGTTAAGAAAACAAATTATGGAAAAATTTGCCTATACAAGTAGGCGTTCTTTATGCCATCTCCCATATAATCCCATATATTGTATACTATGTACATTCGTGCTGGAATGTTTACTGGAGCGTGTATCTGTGTATATATGGATATAAGTAATAGGCATAGGACATACGTGGTAAAAAATAACATGGAACGATTGAATTGGTTTGCGTTGCCTCCTTCTTTTTCTGATAAAATATGATCTTCCAAGAGTATTTTTATCCTACTTTGCTTCGTATTACGAATGATTATCTAGAAACCCTCTGACATTTTCAATGATCACTAATCATTTCCCATTTTCTATCCACTGCAAGAGAAAGCAATGCGGAAGGAATGGGTCGCGATATGGATGGATATATATCTCCTCGAGACGAACGTGTCTGAGGAAGTGCTGGTGGGGGAGGTGCTTCGTATTACGAATGATTATCTAGAAACCCTCTGACATTTTCAATGATCACTAATCATTTCCCGTTTTCTATCCACTGCAAGAGAAAGCAATGCGGAAGGAATAGGTCGCGATATGGATGGATATATATCTCCTCGAGACGAACGTGTCTGAGGAAGTGCTGGTGGGGGAGGTAAAGAAACGAAAAAAAGATGTGACTATAGCTCGACTACAAAAGTACATTGTTCAACTCACAAATAACTCCCTGTGAATATTGAACTACATATATGTTTTATAATGAATATGGGAATCTAATGTTCCGGAAACCCCATTTGATGTTCAATGGAAAATGAAAATTTGATTTGATAAAAATAAACATTTGTAACCGGTACACAAAAAAAGTAACAAGAGAGAAGTGGATGTTTATCCGCTCTCCTGTCGTGGTGGTGTTTTCAACTGATTTCAGATTGCTACTGCTACTATGCCTGTTGTGTTATTGGCACTGCTGACTCTCTTGCAATTGATGGATGAATTAGATGTTAGATGCATACTGCTCAATTCTTCAGGAAGTTTCTAGCTACGATTACAGAATGCTGTCCCAGCTTTTTTGTTTAACGTATATACGTAAAAACCACAATATGGTAAAAAAAATTGTGCGAGTTGTACAAACTTAATTCCCCGTTTGACAGTGATCCTACGTGACAGACAAATAAGTCAATCACACCCAAACCGAGAAATACTAAAGGCACGATGAAGATGAAAGAAAACAATAAAAACGTAATACCACCGTAAACAAGCTCTTATCCTGATAACTTGAGATTTTGTTGTAAACAGGTTGTACTTATATGTATTAATTACCTAAAACTCCAAAGCAGTTGAAATATTTTGGTTACTCTCATGTAAAATGTCTAGAGTAAGTACGATTATCAATGTAAATAAACTTTAAATATGGTAAATCAATAGGTAAGGTATTATAAATTTTTTTTTGCTGCACACAGTCACCCCCTTTTACCTTATACCAATGTCAATGTACAAAAAATAGGAATATATTTGCAGACGCCCACTCATATTGTTTTCCAACTTTCAACCAAACGGGTGGCATTTGTTAAAACCTCTAAATACGGAATTATTCACATTTGAAAAAATAAATTGCAAGTATGCTCCTACTGTATACTTCTCATTACACAAATATTAATAAGGTATAGATAGAAAACAACATGTATCCACTATTCATACAATAAAATTTGTGTAGGATGATAGCTTATGTACAATTGTCTAAGTTCTTCAAATATATAAGCACGAATCTTACACAAGTATCAGGTAATTTACTCATGACTTGATATTTCATATATATTTGTAATACAAGGAAATATCTCTGTGATATTTATATTATACGGGAAGATATGGTGAATATTAATAGGTAATCGTTTAAGAATATACATAGGTCTAACGTAGCATTATTAAAAGGAGTGATTTAATTAAAGGTATATAAGGTAGACAATTTAAGTGAATAATGTACAGAAACTATTAATAAGTTAAGAAACAATACAATACATGTAAAACTCCGGGTTTTGGTTAAATAATAAATAGAGTTTTGACAAATGCCCGACATAACTACCTAGATGAAGCATACATTTAGGACAAAAATGTAAGAATTTTTCACCCAGAATCTTATGTACTTTTGATATGGATATATGTAGTTAAAGCAGTCCTGCGTTAATGAACGAATGAATTAGGCTTTACAAGAGCAATATTAGATGATTGCATAATTAAACTAAGCATTAACTTTTAGATCAAGCCTACCTTCACGTTAAATACCTGATACAATCTGAATTATGATTAATAGGCGTAGCTCTGTAAAAATTTAACCAAAGCTTCTGCAATCGTTGAAACTTTTTACCTTGACTCATCTTTTCTTAAATGACATTGTGTTCAATTACAATGAATGCTTATTAGTAAAAGATATCTTTGATTTTAAACCTATTATATAAGCTCTGCCCGTGTTTCCGTTAATGTTTGCGAGAAAAACAAAATCTGGTGGTGCGTAAAATCGGGATAAGCGTGCAAAATTTCAATTTGCAACCTTGATAATTTGAAATAAAACTTGAGAAAGGTACACTAGTCATCGTAATCTAAAAATAACTAATTTCATAATACATATGTGTAACCTCAAGTCTGACAAATCAGAGGGCGTGACATGAATTTGTTTTAATATAAAACGTAAGAATGGATAATCATCTCTTTCTAGCTCTGTGAAATACGTATGGTAATTTTAAATACATCTGTCGGGTGTAACTGCACTATTGGCTAATAATGCAGCTAACTTAAATCATTAAAATAGCTAAATGTAAGTATATAAGTACACGCATACATCTAGTTTTCATTTTATTATAGAGCGTAACATACAATAAATAATGTTTACATGCTTAAGGATATATAGAGATTCATTTCAATAAAGATTCTCATGACTTATTCTATTTTTGTAATAGTTCACTTTGTTTTGCATTTGCATATATAATACACAAAAAAATTGTAACCTTTAGAACAAAGTTTGAATATGCAGACGCGTTAAATACCTACTCATTCATAAGTAAGAAGCAATAAAATGCTGCCAAGCTCCCATGACGTGATCTGTATCCCACCTTAGATTACCCTTGCCCATCTCTCTGTCATATCTTTGAATAGTTGGTCAAAGACATTTCTCATATTTCTTTAAACTACCAATTACTTTTATTTGCTATTTTCCGCATAATTTAATAACAATCATAGGATGACATATAACCAAATCATAATAAGGTACGTTAACCTAAGTTTAGACTCCTAAATATACTTTCCGATTTTTTACCTTTAAAATTTCAAGGAAAATACGACTGGTAAAGAGTACAATTGTTTGGAATATAGGTAGTTTTTATATTATACAATTCGGTATTATTATTACATCTGCAATTGGGAATAGAAACTATATATGACCTAACATTATACGCATTTGTCCAACAATTCCACGATATCGAAAAATTAAAACAATCATTACTTATGTATTCCAATCATCAGCACAGTAGGGTTGCTCTAGCACAGCTCATAAATGTAAGAAATTCAATTCCACTGATGAAACTCGTCGATTCTTTATGGTTATTGATAAAAACACAAACTGACCACAACCACAATCCAAACAGCACTTTAATATTATTCATCCACTAGTCTCTACGCTTCTTTCTATATAGAAAATTCAATGGATATGCGTAAGCACATACATAATATACGCGGCACACAGCTCACTTTTCCCTGCACTTTCACTCACTCGGAAAAAAATAAGTAATCAGTATCAATCAATATCCTTTTTGTATTTTCTACGTAGGTAGTAGTATGTGCATGTGTTATGTAGCGAAGAGAAAAAATAGAGGACGTAAAAGTGAAAACATCTGGAAGGTATAGGCCCAGGTAATAATTGCCCAGAACAGTCTTCCACAATGATGATTAAGTTTCGCCCCAAGATTCCATAGATTCTTTCTCCACTTAATTTCAGACGTGTATGGCTGAGGGTCTGTACTACTACTCATCAAGAAATCTTCGTTCTGCTCCGTTGGACGAATCATGGCATTCCATTCCACTTCCCTAACATCATTCATTACTTCATTACACACATCAACGGTGGTAATACTAAGCTCAAACATTTTATTACATACAACATCGCTACTACATATATACGCTATGCTGCTATGAAGAAAGGGGTACGCGAAAGAAAGCAAGAGCAGCAAATGATAAACAACATTCCAATTACGACAATCCTATAAGAATGGTCTACCTTTTTCCCCAGAGTGCCAGCGAATACTGTTCCCATCTCCTCTTCAAAATTTTTTGGAATAGAACCGTTGGGCAAAGCACAATATCCTATCTACTTTTGTCAGTGCCCACGCAACAATCGGGTTGACAATCGAGGCAACCTCTCCGTCTCCGTTGCTGCCTTCGGTGGAATCAGCTCTGTTCTAAGCTGTTCAAGGGAAGATGAATGAAAGCCTTTGAGCTACCTAGTGGATATTGAGTGTAATTCCGAATCTTGTACCACCTAAAAAGGTGGCTTTCCTTCTATACGCGCAGTACGACGCGACGGCACGGGTGGGTTCACCAAACGATTATATTCAATTGTACCCGAATACAAAATCACTTTGTGTATCGTATCACCTATTTACCAGAACGGACCAGTTTCTGCATTTAGCAACACACATATATTGCATTGTACACACATTTAATATAAAACGCACTATTGCACATTTTCAACAAACGAGTCTACTAAAATGTTAGAAATATCACAGGAACTTCTCTCAAAACAATAGAAAATCAGTTTATCACGGTTGTATACTTTGTTTAAATAGAAATGTTAGTGAGTATATGTCGGACACTTGGAGAAAAACTGCTCCGAAGCAGTATATATATATAGTGCCTTGGTATTTAGCCTTGGTTAAACTGAGGATGCGGCAGGACGTCAAAATGATTGTAGAATTTCACAAGGACGAAAACGACGAAAAATAAGTGGCTTTCTTGAGGTACCGTCAATGTTGCCCCGGCTTGTCTCTGGATTGCAGCTGGTTTATCGCCTGTGAACATTCAAATACGTAAAGCCATAAAAGTCCATAAATAATAGACTGGGTGCATTCAACTGAGAATGACCTGTGATGATAACCCAAACAGGGTGTCAATGCGCCCCAAGCACTACAAGCATATCCTGTGTAGCTAGCTACCATGAATATATATTTCTAGCTAATCCTTACGGGATATCAATAAACTCTGTTCAAAGAAAATATTCATTATTATGCTAACTCATACCAAGTCTACTATCCAAAGTATGCAGCATTTCATTTTCTTGGCTTTAAAACGTTCAAACAGGAAAAGTCTCTAGTTTCAATTCATTACCTTTCTAAAAAAAAATATGATATAGTGTGGGTTTTATGCAATTTTAGCATTAAACCTAGCTGTTTACTGCACAAGAACTGAGCGAAGATGGAAATGGAGAAAATTCATTCATTCATTTTCATTCTCAACTGTCTGCATTTCATTCAGTTATTAGGTATCTTTCTGACAGAGCAGCTCATTTCATTTCGGGATCGGATAAGATATTCACGGGACACGGATGTAACGGTATAGCACGAAAACAAGTGCGTGCCATAAAGTGCAAGCAAACCAAGTATATATATTTATGTAGGTACTATACGGGCCCTAGTGCGAAAGCTGTTATGTGCAGAAAGAAACGGTAAGTGTGCAAGTGTATCAAAGCATTTCACGAGGGAGAAGAGTCTTTCAATTTCTTCCTCGATGAGCATCAAAGCTTTCACTTTTCTCCTAGTCTTCTTTTCAGACAGTTCTACCGTGACGGTGAGTTGTCATCATATGAAAAACCGAATGTGGGAAAGTTTGTGAAAGCTCATCGTGCTCTTCTTTCCTCCAATCTGTTATCACATCCAGTATCTGTATTTGCGTAAAAGTAGGCTCTCCTGTTCTATATATACTACATCACGGAGGAAATTCGTAAATTGTATTTGAAGAAAAAATATAGCTTAAATATATACACAGAGAAGTGCAGAATGCTGGCACAATTTCCTTTTTTCTCAAGCTTACAATCTAGTTACACATGTGCGCAATATAATCATCGTGTTAGGCGAAGGTGCTAACTCAACACAAAACTGGGTAGATAGATACAACGGGCATGCAGCATGTGTGTAATATTTGATCATTTTCCAAAATCATTCCCAACTATTGCAAAGTATACCAGATGGGAAAAAGCACAAAAAATGTATTTACTTCGCGGATTGTGTGAAAGCACACATTCGATGATTCAAGTATGAAGACATCCATATCGCATCGCTCTGTCAGTGAAATCTACACATCAGCTATCAAGCAACAAAAGCAGCTATCATCATCATCGTCGTCACGAATTCATCCACAAGAAAGAGCAGCAACTCACTCAACGTCAAGTTTTTTTTACCAGTGAGCAAAGAAGTGTAACCAATTGAATAAAGGGAGGATAAATTTTGAGCCTCATCGCACACACTGACACAATTTACATATGTTTTTTAGGAAAACTATAAGCGTAAATCTTGTGGGAATGAATTTACATAATGGTGAACTATACTACGTGGGTAGACATGAATGTCCTTATTACGGAGGAGTAAGGAAAATACGTGCTCTAGCTTTCACTTTGCTCAGTGCACAAAATAATTTCCAAATATAAACAAATAAATACTCAGCATGCATGCGGATACCCAGACAGCCAACATTCATTCAATGTTTTTCACTACGTTTATACGCAGAAAAGCCCAGTAATCTTGATTACAAGTGTTTTGGTTTAGAATTCGGGGCAGTTATCATATGAAACTGGGATAAAGTTGTATAAATGACCTTAGGGAAACTATAAACTAGTCTAAAATTGTTGCCCAATCTAATATTTACCAAACGTATTAGACTTTACATTTTGCATAAGGGCATATAAGAAAGCTAATTGTGTAGAAAATCCAGATTTAAGAATATTGCGTTGACACACTTTGTTTTTTATGAACTTCATTGATCCACTGCAAGAAAATAAAATGCGTAGGGATGTAGATGTAGAGTTCAAAATGAAAAAAAACTTACCATCTGATACGTACACTTGTACGGTGGCAGGTTGAGTATTGGCGGCTTTGCAAGTATAGTTCCCTACAAGAAAATATAATATGTTTCTTTAACCCAAATAGCCCAATGCATAATACTTACGCGTTTATGCGAATATAATATGGGCATACCTGTATGTTGTGGTCCGGCAGACGGAATGATAAGTCTGGAATGAGTATGGATTCCAGGCTCGGTATGAATACTTATTCCATTAATATAATTTACCATTTGGCTATTGTGGTACCAGTACAAGTATTGAGGATTCTGACGAGGACTCTGCAACGAAAAAATAATAATAATTTTTTAATGAATTTTGAGTTGAAATGATTAGCATATGGGCGCCGTTTAAAGTTTAACGTGTGCATATACACTAACAAGTAAGCTAGTCAGTGCATTTTCATAATTCGAATTCGAAGTTTGAGCATCGTACGTTTCTGACATTTATTCCTTAGACTTTTTTTTAGAGGAAGCATGCTTTGCAAGGATAATTAGAAAAACCATTTCCCCCAATTTCATGTCACAGATGTACCAGAAGATGTGAAATGTCCTTGAGATTTTGTACGAAAAAGTTTTTGACGCATTTTGAGGAATGGCCATTTCTTGCTGTTCAGATATGTATGTAAACAACACAAATACACAGCCCGTGGTGGAGGAAATCGACCCAAAGCTGTCCAACTTGGTGTATTTAATAATATCGTAATGAGTTTGCTTTGCTCAAACAAGGAGCGAGCGCTTGTAATTCTACATTTTTCCTGTAGTATGATTCCTGCTACATCGTATATCTCTCACTTTTCCGTTATACTTTCTACGTCGCCAGTCGGTCGGTGACCATCAGAAAACTAAAAGATTAAAGTTGTGCTGGGATTGCGATACGGGCAAGTACTGCAAGGTACACATAAAGAGATATTGGAGTGGGGAAAAGTCACTGTCATCATATGCCGCGGCATGCAATATGCAATACATTCCTTATTAAGATTCTAGGCATACCTCCAGAATGAGAATCACACGTGTGACGCTCCCTTTCTCTGAAGTTTCTGACACATATTGCAAAATTCACTGCCACACCATGCAGTACATACACCCCTATTTCGAATTCCAAACTGCAAAAAATAACTGTATTTCCAAAACTGGTACTTACACCGTTGAGTGTTGCATAATTCGGAGATGACGTGTCACAAACGATACTTCCGGGTTTTCCGCCTTGTATGTATAAAGCGTGACGATGAGTGACATGACACTTGCAAGAATATTTATACCTACTTTGACTTTAGCTCTGCTTCAGTAAAACTGCCTGAGCTTGAGTCGCAAATGTTTCAAATGACTCCAATTTCACGATATCTATAAAAAAAATCGCAGAACTCACTCCAAAATACCGCGATAACCTGTCATTTTATTCAACCTATAATCATTTATCAGACTGAATGCAGCCGGAAACCAGTGCAACGGGTCACACTGACTGTGAAACTTTACGGGCATTGAATGACCAATTTAGATGTGTCCATTTTGCAGTTGTTAAAATGAGACCCCACAGACAAACAATTTGGGGATGATTAATTGCAGTAAATTGCTTTAAAAGTAGCGAACAATTATTTTATCCGGAAAAATAGCGATAAGTAAAACTACTCGTGTCTCCAAGGTCCAATTCCTTATATGTTCACTCCATCATCAGATATTTCCAGTTCCGTGTTCCCAATTCGTCATTTATCGAATCGGGCAATCAGTGAAATTAATGAGATATCGAGAGGGTACACACATCTGTGCTATACACAAGTGCTTTGTAGCACTCATCAAACTGTGAATTGGCTCTTGACTAACACACTTTCATTCCATCGGGAAATCGTGAGGGAATAAGCTGCTTTCTCTAAACGTGATACTGGCTGACGCGAAATCAGGTTAGCCATGGACGGATGTACGTACATACATTAAACACTTCATCCACTCATCCACCACACTGCTGCACGTTTTTCCGCTGCAAGCCTAGAACAACCTTGAGTTTTGAAACCAAGTACTTTTCTAATTGAAGTCTACAACTATCTCATCCTTTTTGGGTACCTGTCAAGTGCCAATCCAAAAACTCTGCGAGCAGACTGTCAGTCAACAGTAAAAAAAAGTTCTTACACTTCCAACCATTTCTCTTCAAAACTGTAACTATTTTTGAAGTAGGGTAAAAAAAAGTGAAAAAATGTTGACTAAAGATATATCTAACAATTTGGTATATCTACACCCTATCTATGCATCTATACTAAAACCATTAAAGACAAAATTATATATAGCGAAAAATTGTGTCGATGAAGCATAAAGCGTGAATTCACATCATTACAGGATCCCGCAGAATGCCGACATTTTTCTATGAAAATCGTTGTGATGCATGATTCCATTGAAGTTCTCAAATGGCGGCCGCGAGGTTAAATCGTATTTATAAAAAAAGTGTGTACTTTTATGGTAGTTTTAAAAAACTACAGAGAAAAATAGAATTTGCTGAAGGAGCAGGTAACTCTACTTTGTTTTTTTTATAGAATTCTGTTTAGGGATTAGTTTACTTTTTCCTATGAAGAATGACCAGACCGGTCAAAGTTTCAGCTTTCAATTTCTATTAGGCTGACCAAAAAA
The DNA here is from genome assembly GCA_036850665.1 of Dicranocentrus wangi. Classification (NCBI taxonomy): domain Eukaryota; kingdom Metazoa; phylum Arthropoda; class Collembola; order Entomobryomorpha; family Entomobryidae; genus Dicranocentrus; species Dicranocentrus wangi. Next base: position 37,030 of record JAANSN010000406.1, on the reverse strand, counting down.
GTCCAAAAACTTTTCAGGCCTTCGGTAGAGTTACGCTTAAGTCGCTTACAAGAACATTGGTGCAGTTTTGCGTAATGCAGCCGAAGAATGCAAAACATTGTTTCTAAATTAGGCCACGAACCAACCCGACCCATGTATACTTTATACACGTCAAGTCTGTATAAGGCCAAATTAAGTGCTATATATATAAACAAGTACGTATACGAAGTGACTTTCTAATGAGTCGTCGCGTCTCAAAGTATGCACCAGGTTGTAATTTTTCCATTACTCTAAACTCAGAGTTTATTAATTTTGAAAGCTAGACAAGGCAGATATACATTATCTAAATATTTTGTATTTAAACGGTACATGTCCACCAACTACAAATTTGTCAAACGTAACAAATATGAAAATACAATATGAAAATATTATAGGTCTGAAACGGTTGTCTTCTGGAAAAATTTACTTTGGCAGCTGCCATATGAATTATTCATGTGCCTAATTCCCTTTTTTCCACAATGAACTCCGCTTTATTTAGTAAACATCATCGAGCACCAACTCCCATGCTTCATTCTTTATATTATTTCCCCCCATTTTTCGACAATACTAAAGTCGCAGTCGAACTCTCCAAAAACAAATTCCTGGAATGTACATCTGCCTAAGAATACACTAACCTTACCTCTGGAAAAAAAATTTGTTAATACTTCCACGTCCCACGTGCATGTCAAGCTAAGGGACAAGAGTTAGCAAATAATATTTTCGAATGTTCTGTTGCGTCCTACCCACATATTTGTAAAACTTGAAACTAGAAAAATCCAATTGGTTCAAGAGAAAATCCGTCTTTTTTAGTATTACATACCATTACATTTTCCAGTATTCCTTTACTAGGAAGTATATATGTATAGTGGTGTTAGGTGACACAGTCACGATTGTAGACACGAGAAAAAACTTGCAACCCCACAAACACACGCAGCAGCAACCGCCGTACTTTTTTATATAATAAATTTTCCCTATGAATATAGATTATATGTATTGGAGCAGCTTTTTCTCTTCAAAAAACACGAACAAACCTGAAGTGAACAAGTATTTCCAATTCAGATCTCGCGTCTCACTTCTTTTACTATTCGTCAGTACCCCGAAGAGAAGAAAGGGGTCTGCTTGCTACCAACCAACGTCAACGTGGATTCTTTTCGGGGATGTGTAATACATATAGAACGTATTCTTGTTATAAATGATACTTATACGGAAGAGTCAAGTGACTTTCTCACATCCCAAGGATACATTTATTTTACTCATGCCCATGCATCAAAACACCCTTTAATTCTTAGTGTCACGTTTGCCCATTAGAAGTCCGATAAGGTCAGCAGGAAACGTGACTCAAGTCTTAAAATGACTCCAACTGGACACTGGAAATGACCTCCTGTCAACGACTCAACTGAATTGACTTTTATATTTTTTCGGAAACAAAGTTACCTACAGGTTCTACGTGGCGATGAAGTTTCATGATGTGAAATGCTTGTAATACGTAGCCCCATATGTAATGACTCGTGTGAGTCTCCCTGGACAGATCTGTCCAGGAGCTTTTTCTGATGTGGTGTGGTGGTGGGCAGGGACCACACAGTTACAGTTACAGACTCTCTATTTTTTAACCCGTTTGGTTCATCATCATTATCATCATGGCTTATACCTACATACCTATACCTAAAGGATATTTTCGACAACCACTGATAGGGAATACCAGCATGGAGACATCCTGTGTTGTGTATAGGGAAGGTTATCATCACCAATTGACGATGTTCTATTTGCCAGCTTCTGCTTTCCAGTATAATAGGAAGGAGTTCATTCACATCCCCACACAATGTCAGCAGATAAAAGAGCCTAGAGTCAATACAACTTGTCAGACACTTGTTCTCCAGAATCCTACACAAATCCAGCGGACGTTAAAGTACGTTAAGCAACATGGACATAATAATAATGGAGGATTTACAGGGTGTCTTCATGTCTACGACTGTTTTTCCAAGATTTTTTCCCTTTGTCCTGGAAATGACTCGCCGCTTGGATTTGTATACGTGGCCACCTACTTGCATTCTTCTTTAGCCCACTTTGTATAGTTATTTTTTCGCGTGAAGTCTACGCGATATATTTTTTTCTGCCCGGAAGATCAACCAACCAAGTACTATTTGCTTCGGTTTCGACACAACCGCTCAGTCTTTCTTGTTGTGGAACTAAAGGAAAGAAAAAATAAATATGAAACGGGAAATGCAATCCATTTCATCACATTGGCCAGTTCTTTTTTTCGCTGGGAGACACATTCTACAGCATAACCATGCAATGTGTATGTGTTTGTGTCTCGTCTTTTCGGGTTTCTTTATTCGGGCTTGGCTTGGTTAAAGCTATTTCTGCCATTTCCGCTCAACAGTCACTCAGAGAGAGAGAGAGAGAGAGTGAAAAACTGGCTGTTTTTGTTGCACTAAAAAGCAAAGCTATTATCCTGGCAGAGCAGTTCATTGCGTTGAAGAGAATTGACATAAGGACTGGTTGGTAAGACCTGGAAAAGGGTATAATCGGTCGATTCCAAACACCGACGCAACGTTTTCTTGTACACTTGTCAAACAATTCTGAAATCAGCAAAAAAGCCGATATGTTATATTTTTGTGTGAACAAAAAAAAACGAGCCTTTTGTCGGAAAAGTAACATACAGAGTCCCTTTTCAATTTATTTTATTCAAGTTGAACCACGAGAAGCGGCATCAAAGCGAACGCGACAATTACTGGAGTGGAGTTGGGTGCTGAGGATAACGACCTCGTTTGAACGCCGGGATTTTCCGAAGAACAAACACGTCTTACTGCACTTCACAGATTCGACAAAGTTTTTTTCTTTTTGCTATACAATTACTAGTGCACACACAAATCGACGGAAATGCATTTTCTGCTAACAGCAGAATTCCAACACGACGCCAAACACCTTTCTGCTTGGCTGAATAAAATATAGATGTAGGTTTTTACACATGAACCAATGGGTTGAATCAGCAAATTTTCTGGCAAAAGATTTTGTATCAGCACAATTGAGAGGATGTGGTAGCGCCTTTCCCAATATTTTGAAGTTGGCTAGTAATTTACTGCACTGGTGAATCCATTTAGGAAACGAGTTTAACTTTATACCTAACTTAGCACTCATAATTCACAAGTCCTGAGGGGGAAAACGGACATTTGAGAAAACTTGGTCAGCAGGTATATCTCAAGACTTTACGCCACAAGGATGCAGTCGCTCACTATACTTTTTAGAAGGACCAAATATGGGCGAAACCATGTTAGGAGGAAGTTTCATGCGGTGGAGCAATTATAGGGGAAACTGAGCTAATGGGTCATGCATACATTTTACATATTGATTTCAGGTATACACATGTCTCCAGCTGTAAAACTCTTTAAAAATTGTGAAACCCGTTGACGTGAACTTTATCCCTGCAATTACTTAACTTAGTAAAGGTAAACCGTAACTCGAATACGTGGCACTTCACCCTACTCATGTGTGAGTCAAGTCATATATGGCTGAGGAATTTTGACCATGCACTCAATCCCCAACGGTATTTCATTTTTTATTACTATATGTTAAGATTGAAGTACCCGGCAGTTTTCTCTAATGAAGACATAAATAACAAAGGATGCAACAAGGAAAGTCATGACCATCATTCAGAGTAATGTAGAAAGTAGATACACATTTTCAAGACAGGCTTTCCTTGAAGTTACAAGTTTTTTCCCCCCGATGATCAAGGAATCAGGGATTATTCTCGCCATGAGGCGGATATGACTCTTCCTTTTTACCACAAGTTGCGTACATTCTGGTGAACCTAATCAAATACGTATCCTTTTCTGTATCTTAGCATGCACTCGATTTCCGTTATTCCTTCCGTTACTTCAGCCAGATTCCTATGAAAGTGGCAGGACTGCTGATACAACTGATTTTGGGTAGTTTTGATCTAATGAAGATATTCGCAGTATCTCGAAGCTCAACTCTTGATGGAAAAAAGTACAAAAATCTTCCTTGACATTCTTTCTCATTTCCTCCGCATCTCGACAACATGGAAAAAGTTCAACAACCAGGGAATGCATGCACATAGTTGTTAAATTCTCCTTCGCCGCGGTTATTTCCTCCTCTGGAGAGTTTGTATTCGGAGGAAACACTCTGATGAGGTTGAGGTTAAACTGAACTGAAAATTTAATACGGTGAAAGGAACTCTAAGCATAAAGTTTTTATGAGTTGAATCAATACCTACATCATCCTTGTACATACACAAGGTGGCGGTGAGACGCCACCGAGAGGACTTTCTTTATCTTTGAAACAACCTCAATGGATTACTGCTTCTTCACAAGTCCATTTATCTGAATCATTTGTAAACTTTTCCTTTGTCTCTAAAACATACTTTGCACTTGTAACTTTGTCTGGTATTAAGGACAATGGTGATAGAAAGGACCATATATAAATTTTTACATAAAGGGAAGTAGATGTTCGGAGAAGAATTGGTCAATGAACTGGATTTGCTGACATTGAATAGTAAAATGCGGAAAAGCAGTTTTTTTTCTTTTGATAGCGTAGGATTTGTAGGATGTGATAAGGATTTCATCCAGAAGTAAACCAATTAATGAAGTTGTCGTTGTCACGATGCTCTCTTTTGTTTCCTTATGGCCGTGAAATAACCGGATAATTAGGCTAAATTAGGGGTGTTACATGCTTCACAGCACAATTTTCTCCTGTTCAGTTTTCTTAAGGAATAATGTGTTGTGGTTATATTTGCAGCGTGTAAATCTGAAAGTTTTGCCGAGAATCTTTTGTGAAACGATACGGTCTGCACGACTGGTTTGCTTTGAAGTTTAGTATTGCATGTCAAACAGATATAAATGGAGTAACAACACGAAAAAACACAAATCGTCAAATTAAAAATGTGCGAGCGAGCAATAAAAAATCGCGTGATTTGGTTTTTCTAGTGGTGCGGTGTGCAGAAAAACTGATACGGAAGTTATGAAGGACGCAGTCATATGTTTTGGTATAAATACGAGTGTCAGATCTGACAAATTAAGAAAATAACAAACAAAACTTAAAGGATCCAGATATACGGGAAACTAGAAATTGACATATATTTGACATGTTGGGCGCTCACAATTTGTACCTACTTTAGGAATTTGAGGCAACCGTCGGATATGTGCAATGCCCACTAATGTGAATTATCCTGAAGTTGTATTTTTATAAAAAAAAAAAAAGAAAAGAAAAGAAAGGTGACATGCAAAGAATTTTTGATTTCCGCGTTTGTTTAGTAGCCTAAAAACCTCAATCTTGTCAAGTGGTCATTATAGACATACTCCTGTTAATATGTGAAAGTCAGTTCTTTTCGAAATCATGAAAGGAAAAGGAAACGTCTCCAGCAAGTTTTTGACAAATTAAACTTTTCCATACTCCGTGCTTGCACTACTACTGCATAGATTTTTTTACCGATTTACGCCTACGCCACTGTATGGAAAACCTCTTTGTCATGTCACATACACACTTAATGTAATGTAATGAAAAGTTTGAAAGTTCTAATCCAATACATTGTACCGTTTTTAGGTCAAGTTCGTCGATGATATAAGCTCCACTGAAGTATAAACGATTGCAATTTTTTCGCAAATACTTTTAAGGAGAACACATGCTCAGAATTATTGTTTGGTTTGACAAGGGCACTTCGATGTTCGATGTTAAAAGTATTTCTTAAACTCAAAAAGAGTCTCAAAAAATGCATAAAAGAAACTTACATTTTCAATGATACACACAAGGCTGATTACAGTTCCACGCTGAACATGGTACTCCTTCGCTCCCAAAATGTGAGCTTGAGGTACAAGCACGTTTAAGTTGAACAGGTGAGATATGATACCTTTTGTACTGGAAACCTGCAAGTATAGCAATATCAATTGTTAAACTTTTTTCCTTATAACCACATGCTTCAAAAAATAAAGAAATCAAGTTTCGAACTACTACTCTAAGGTTATTCAACGAGCAGTATTTTTTATTCAATTTGACGTAGTGATTTTGGGGTATCCTAAACTTTCGTGGTCTAGTCGAAAGTCTTGAAACTTATTGCTACCATCCTTATTGTCGCACAAAAAAGGAACAACTTTATCTCGTCATTCTCAATTGTCAGTAGCAATCCGGGCTCAGCAGTCAAGACGATTTAAACGTGACGAACGAGGACGAGCAAGATGCTGGCCTTGAACAAATGATGATGACATTAGCCTACTTACTTTTCAAAAATTGGATTTCATCCGATACACTTCATTTCATTGTGGCAGAAGACAATGTAAATGAGATGAGGATTAACTTGATTAACTTAGGTAAGTCTTTTGGGGTAGACGTGCCTCCTTAGCACAAAAAATTTGCCAGCTGGCGCAATCGTCCGTGCCAATCAAGAATGTCTCTCTGTGCAACATGAAATCTAATACATTTCCATTTATATAACATGAATATTTTCCATCTTAAAATGTGATTCTTACACATCCCCTTCCTTAGCCACGTGGTGCGTCCTTGACTGGAGTAAAATAAACGAGGTGTATAAATGGCGTGGCTTCACTTTTTTCTTCACCTATCCATTTCCCATTTCCTTCATCTCCACATTTATCCCACTCCCATTACATCATTGAGAGATATCAACTAAACGAGCTCACGTTTCCGCGATTCACCTTACCTTACGCCACCAACTGCCTATACATATATATATATATATCAAAACGGGGAATTCAGGAAGAGAAAATCAGTGTTTGGAATTGTAAAAAATGAGGGGAGCAAATGATGAAATATTGGGGGTTTATAGACACGCAGAAGCCAACTATCCATCCATTTTATCTAAAATCCAATGGCTCAAAATGGATTACTGAAAATGAACAATGGGATGATTTAATGGCTCAGCAGTTTCCTGTTTTCATTTCGAGATAATTTTTATACCTTTTCCCCATTTTTCTCGGGAGAAGCGATAGTCCATGGTCGGACTAGAATAATGTTGTGGGGGAAAGGGAATTTAAAGGGTACCTACTGCGGAAGATATAATACCAAAAGCTGGATCCTGGCGTAATGTTAATACTGAATGTGGCAATAGAGATACACATAAGTTATCTAGAGTTCTTGTGCTCAATTGAGAAACTCTTAATATGAGACAATCCATATCTCCCCAACATAAAACGAATATATATAAATACATGTATCTCACTCAGGTAATACCAATCATCATTAGGGTTCACACGATACTCAATTTATGACTGACACTAACCCAGAGGCGCCCTGAACTAAGAATAGATCATATGTCGATATGCATATGTGAAAATCCATCGATTCTCCGAATACTATAATTTGTCAAGCAAGATGAGGTAGGCTAGGCTAGAGCTAGAGGGTTCCTATAAAGTTTTGCCATTGGTGCTCCTAGCCTAGTCGTATCTCCGATCTCCTAGTCAATGGTCTCTGTCAGGGAAATTGATTTACAATCGGTTTTGCTGCTCCCTCCGAAAGGGGCAATGTGCAGCAGAAGGGAATAAAATATGGAAGACATCCATTACGTTTGTATTGGGAACCCTGTTTCCTCCTCTCACTGTCGGCTACATTCATTATGGCCTACTTTCAAAGCGGGAACCTATCTACTTTTCTAGGTTAAATCATTAAGATTCAGGGAATGCAAAAATCGGCAAGCAATGTAAGCCAATTAAATGCTTACTTGCCAAATGCTGAGAATACGTGTGAATAGTTTTTTCCTGCTTTCACTGCACAATGTATAACGCTCACATATTCTTGAATCTTGGTGGAATTGGGTAGGGAGGGATCAATCTCAAACTTCTGGTTATTACATATTTATATTGCTACATCCCAATGGTGCAATTTACAATTGAAAATGTACAACGAAACAGCGCTATGTCTGTAGTCGATAAGGCACGTATCGCGGTGTTAACGTGAGTGCACTATTTTCTCATTTCTTTTTCAAGACATATGCATCATAGCTAAATACAAAATGCTCTTTTTCCTTCCCCACTCAATCCACTTAGCACGCTTGAGATGACTAACGAGGAAGGAGAATGGCTGTAGTAGCAGAATGATGTGAGCATTGGAGGCGAGTAATCTACTGCAAAATTTCCTCTTCGTGTGATACAATAATCGTATCATTCATTTCTCAACGTAAGGTTTTTACTTGCGACATCCTCCGATTACGAGTTGATGCCACTCACACTCTCGTTATTTCATTCGCATCCATGGACATTCGGCTCAACTGAAGCATCGTCAGAAAACTAATTCGTCGTACACTTTTGCATGGGCTCAAGACAACTAGAAATTATACTCTAGAGGTGGGACTTGTCAGTGTCATCCAGCTAAGTAAAACTTTGTAAGAAAATTATTTACGACTGATGACACAAATTCTTGATTTCACTTTATGCCCTTTTAATTCGTCGGAGAATATGTTTCAATTAAGGAATTACAGGGTTTAAGTGAAATGAATGTTGCAGAAAGCGCCTTCAGCTAGTAAGACAAAGTTATCCCATTATGCATCAATCTCACAGATGTGACTCGCAATTCTTGTAGGATTCTTACCTGGCATTCGTACGTTCCATTATCCCTCGTTTGAACATATTTAATTAGCAACGACCACTCATCACTCCCATCAGTGTGCTCAATATGAAACCGGTCATCGTTTGTGTAGACATGGCGTCCCGACGTGAGAATGTGCCAGTCCCGCTGTCGAATCCACGACACCTGTTGTGCAGAAAAAGGAAATCGAAAGAAGATTATTTTCATGAGTGGCATTAACAAACCAATAAGTTCCAGGTAAGCAGTGTTGGTGCAGCACTTTTATACCAGCAGGATAAACACCATACCTATACCCGCCCTTCACTTTAGCATGCATTTGGTGTATTCGAACCTTTAGTGATATTTAACGAGCTCTGTAGGTGAATGAAATTGCGATGAAAACAAATGATAGAAACACCTGTGAAAATAGGGAATCTCTGAATTCCTTCTATACCCTACTGTCTGATGCAACGGGATGTGATACACACTATTGCAAGCAAATGCCAATTTTGGGATAAAAGGAAACATTGAGTTCCACTTGCTTTCTCATTTATCCCTTTGTACACCATCATATTTATATCGTATCAGAATCGTGAGTGAGCCCTGTTGGAAAAACGCATGAACGAACTTTATTCCCTAGTCTCACTCATGATCATCATCACAATACGAACATGATCTACGAAAGGGATCATTTGAGTCCATGTAAAATTGAGTTGAGATATATTGAGAACACACGAAGGGAAAGAAACGACAAGTACTTGGCTTTTATGGGAGAATTGCTGCCTCATTTCGGCTTTTTTGCAAGTAAACCAGTCAGAGAAAAAGGGGTACGACCTGAAAACAGTATAATTTTAGCCTTTGACTCCCCTGGTTTGCATCACATTAGCGAAGGAAAAAGCAGAGGAGCTAGCTCGTGTGTTGGGTTGCTGGTGGTGGTCCACAAAGTGTATCCCAGTAACTGTTACATTTATTATTGCAATTGCTTACTCGCGTGTGCATTTCATTGCATTCATAGCTCCACTACGATACTCCACACATAAATATATTTTTCCTGTAGTCACCTAAACGTTTCCCGTGAATGGTCTACCGCTCCTATATCGCCGAGTAAAAGTTCTACTCAATGAAAGAAGTAGGTTGTTCCATAGGCTTTCACTTTTTGATGTTTTTAACCAACCCGAGGCATAGGTATATCTTCATACCATAAGTCTAAAAACAGCCAGATCCACTGTAAGTCCTCTTATGGATAATATCGCACTGTATACGGGTGCTTTGTGACGATGATGAAGCCTGCGAGTACTTTGAAGCTCGTTTGAGAGTTACTAACTTGATACATACATCAGTATGACCCCCATAATGCACCTCAATACAGAATTTTGTTTAAGTTGGCACTATACGCATATAAATTTTTAGAAGAGATAAAGTCTAAAGAATGTACATTGTACAAGGGGCGAAACTACGTACTTAAATAATTCATAAAACTACGCCCTTGTGAATTGTCTAATGGATTTTTGAAGCCACTTTTACTATATTCGTGAATTCGCGAAGAGAGAAGTGGAAGAGTGTAAGCCATAAGTGCCTTAAGTATAAAAAGTACCTCACATTTTTATTATTGTTGCATTTTTACTCTTTTTTCTCGTATTATAACTGATGCGTGTAAAAATAATGTATGAGGAGTGTTACCACTTCAAGTTGGAATTCGGGGAATTTCTTATTCATGGGGTTTTCACCTTCGGGCCTGTGAAAAGATTGATTTTTTACGCTTCTTGTGAAACTACAGTAATTTCATAACCTCCTAATATCTAAAAAAAAATGGAGGGAATGGGAGGAAACCAAATTTACTGTGTTTTTTGTATGTTGCATGAAAGTAAAAAAAAAGGGTTTGTTCTCGTCGGAATTTCGTTTGAAGTAAACAACATCGTAATAGCTAGATGATATGAGCTGCGTAGGTAATTAATTTTTAGGTCAAACTCTGTTGACTGTGTGAGAACATCATCCAGCTATAAAGCTTAATAAAGTTTCTTCGTTTGCGGTTTAGGCAGCTTTTATTGACTATAACTTACCTCTCCCATGTCATAATAAAGTTTTTGTAGTGGGTTGTTGTGGTGTGTAATAGTATTACAATTGGTATGAATTACTAGGTTTGATGATGCAATTAAAAGATAGAATATTCCATTTTTGTTCCCTTATTTCAACCTAGGTAGGTGTAATCCATTTCACTCAATTGTAAACTGCATAGTTATTACTTCTGTGGGTTCTTAGGTGTATAATAAAGCACGTCGTAATCATAAAAGCGGTTAACTATGACTTTTTTCATAGGTTTCGTGTCTCCAATATTTTATGAATGATTAAGGCAGGATAGACTTCAAGAAAGATTACAGGTTACCTTCACATGAAAATTGTCTGAGTAGGTAGATTCCCGACGAGACGATGTGACGAAGTAAACTTGAAATTCAAGGAAAGGAAGTCGCATGACAGGTGACCCTTTTGTGGGAAGATGGAGGTAACCAGGTTAGAAAATATTCGTGCAGAAATTGTTAGACGTCTGGCCCTTCTGACTGAATTGTCCGTCGTAATTTGTAATCGGATGACTATAGCATGCAAACGCTTAAGACATGGTAATGCTATATACGACAACGCACTCCGGTTATTACTGAATCGAGGTGAACACTTCCCGGCAAGTGTATTACACTTTTCCGAACACACCTGATTTTTTCACAGGCTGTTGTTTCTGCTTTGGTATTTTATGTGTGCAGAACCGATTATTTGGGTTCCTCCACCGCACCGTATTTTTTGAGCCGTTCAATCAAATGCACTTAGACTCTAATACTTATTTAAAGGTTTATAAAGCTTTTTCCTATTTATATAATATAGCGGGTGAACCGCAGTTTTACCGATGTCAATATAACGAAAAAAAAACGTACAAAGCGGAAATGGGTTGTTGGCTTAAGATTTTTCTAAATCAAACGCATTCCTTTTCAGCGCAACCATGCTTTCTACATACATGAGCTCATATTATGGACTTGAGTGTACAAGGCTATTATTATTTTCCATTGTGGAACTTTAAGTAAACACCTTTTCCATCATTTCTCATAATATGTTTTTGTCAGACAGCGAGCAACTCACCAACCAAAGCAAAAACAGCCTTGACTTTTGACTTGAGTAAAAAGGAAATCCCGAGCAAGAGCAAAAAACTCGGGATTATTACAATACTGGCAAACACACACTTAAGTAATATGTACACAGCGGAGTGCTCACGTAGAAAACGTAAATGGTAACAAATGAAATTCATAACTGCGACAACAATCAAGATCCAAGATGGAGTTTTTAGCTCCCTTTAATCTCCGCTCTAATTCTGAAACATATCTGACCAAAAAGAATGAAATGGATTCCACCGGGATTACTAAATTGCATGCAATGAGTTTGGCACGAAATGAAAGCTGAAAGCGTACGTACGTAGGTACGTAAAAAAGTTTGTACACAAAAGCGCCACACAACACATCTCAGGTTTTGATCTGACGTGGTGCATGTAACTTAAAATTGTGGAACAGCCGTCAGTACTCTATATTTATACTAAAATGCTTAAAAGAATAAGGAGAACCTGAAAGGCACTTGGTACATTTTCCTTTTTAGTGCACCTTCATAATACCATTTCATACTGTATAATTTTCCTACGCAAACAAATTTTTAAAAAAATACTCTTCAAAATGGTTCCAGTTTCTCGACTGACTGCACTGTCAAAAAGGTTTTCCCATTTTATTCCATCCAGACTCCAGATGTTCCCGTTGGAGAAACTCACAATCAGATACATATTATAACCTATACTGTTATATTTAGTATACACTTTGTAAAGTATAGTAGGTATGCACATTATTTTAGCAGATTGAAACACGACTTGTCTTGACGGCATGCGGCATAGCACACCAGATGGAAATAATTTTATGTGTCTACCCCATCTTCTACCTGAGTCCAATTTTTTATACTACTGTATAATGTATTTAATCCACTGCGTTGTTATTATTATTTTTTCCTGAGAATATGACGGAATGACAAGTGTACCGTCAGACATCACAAAACGGGACAACTACTTTGTCATTTCGTTTATCTGGGTGTACCAACAATAACGTGAGGTACACATTGGTTTTCAGTTACAAGCCAAAAGTGAAAATTCTCCTCTCCGAGATATGCACAATTCAGGAATATTCCCCAAATATTTAGATAGTCTGTTTCATAACGTTTTTCCTGTAGTCTCATCACTCCATATTCGGCCAAGGGGGACAAGCTATAATCAAGGGGAATACTTTACGTGCGCATTACATACCTGAAACTTTAATACTGCCCTAGGTGCCCTCAGTACCAAATACAACTAGACTATTTTATGCACGAATACTTATTGAAACACTAACACTAGTCTTAGTCCGTTTATGGGCGGATACACCTTGATGCATAATGATTTTGATTCTAATGCTAAAGTTGTCTTTTTTTATTTTCAGCGTAAATTTAACAACTTGTACTGCAATGGGAGAAGTGGGAAGTTGGAAAACAATAAGTAAAATCCATTCATGCGCAACTTGTGCCTAACGAAAAACGTAAGGAGTTAAATATTATATACGACGATACAGACATTAGAACATTTTGTATATGTGTACAGCCTGTTTGATTGTACATGTAATCGGATAAAGGGAAGGATTACTTTCACCGTGGCCGTTTCAAAAATCCCCTGCTAACTTCTTTTACTGCCCAAGGAATTCCAAGTGGTACGAAAAGGGTCAGCAGAAAAAGGAGATTTGGGCTGCCATATCATCTCACTATCAGTGTAAACAGCATATGCACGGCGATGTTACGGCGGGTAGGCCTGCTGCACTTCGTGCAGTGTTGGAATTTAGCATGTAAGAAGTGTATTGTCCCGCTTTCCTTTTTGTTTTAAGCTTTATGCATACGTTAGACCACTCCGATACATGCTTGATGCATGTAGGCATGCTTTAGTGGATGGAATGGAACTCGGTATCTTTTAGAAAACTCGTAAGAAGTACGAAGTTTCTCCGTGTGGTTTTCACTCTTCCTTTCCTCAAGCACTTTTCATGGTTTTAAACATTCCCCCAGGGTGTTGTGCACACGGAGACTGGGTCAGACTCGTAAGAAATGTGGTGCATGCGGTGTGATAAGACAAGGGAACAGGGAACATCAGGATTGCGAGTTAAGTGGAAGCTTTAAAGAGGATCTCCGACAAGGTTAAGGAGAGCGGAAAAACGATAAATTTTGCTTTTGTTAAGGAAAATTAAGATGTTTCGTTAATTTGAAAGAATTTAAGTGCATTTTATTGGAATAAGAAGGGTGCGTAGGAAAGGCATAAAAGCATACATGAAAGCGAACCACTTGTAAAAAGGAAACTTCATTAGTCATAAGGTTCTCTTGACGTGACAGCGGAAGACAATTTCAAAGAAATTATTTTCCTAAATTAATTCCCTACTGGATTCTATACCCCGCCGTTACTACCGTCATACTATAGGCTCGCTAATTAATGAAGATTTCAGATTGCCAGGCTTGTCACCAAATACACAACCTGTATGAAAAATGAGCACATTCGACCGACAGAAGCCCACCATTTTCTTCGCTTTAGGCTCGCTAATTAATGAAGATTTCAGATTGCCAGGCTTGTCACCAAATACACAACCTGTATGAAAAATGAGCACATTCGACCGACAGAAGCCCACCATTTTCTCCGCTTGACTCTTTCACGGCACCCTGCTTTGCGCTAGTTAAATGCAAAAGAAGGAACCCTATATCTCTCAATGATTTATTAAGAGGAATGCCCATAAATATGTAAATGTATTCGGTATGATAATACACACACTAAATGACAAATATATATGAAACGAATGGATTGTCTGGGTGGCACTTTTTGCGCTAGTTAAATGCAAAAGAAGAAACCCTATATCTCCCAATGATTTATTAAGAGGAATGCCCATAAATATGTAAATGTATTCGGTATGATAATACACACACTAAATGACAAATATATATGAAACGAATGGATTGTCTGGGTGGCACTAGCAGCAAAACGAAAATGTTTCTCTGGGGGAGAAATGGAAACGTGAATTCACTGCTGATAAATTTTAGCTGAGCTAAACTTGATGAAGCAGAAAGGCGGCTGGAGTTATGCAACCTCGATTCCTGTTTTTACACCACCGCCCTTTCATGAAATGAACCTAAAAATTTGATCTGGAAAACTGGATGTAATCCATTTGATATTATCGTCACGATTTATACGCAACTCGGCTATAATAGAATGTATTGAATGGAAATTATTCACGTTTGAATGTTACCAAAATTTCGCTAGAATTGGCTGTGGTACAACACAACCACGCACTGACATTACATATACGCACCCGCCACCACAAGATGGAAAGTGACGTGGCGAGCATTAAGTAAATTGCGAGCTGGGATAATTTTTCTCTTCTGCTGGAATTCCAGCTGTACAAATGTTTATATATGCTTCCACAATGAGATACAAACGATACTGGGAGTACTTCACCAGAAGTGAATTAACATTCAATTTTCTTACTTACTTGAACAAACAAAATGACTCCCTACCCATATCAATCCTGCATCCCGCACTGACTGTGTGTGCCATGTTGGATGGAATGGATGTAAAGTGAAATCAGGAAGTAGTGAGATTGACATGGAGCAGTCACCGTGCATATCAGGTCGTATCTCATCTCTTTTTCTCTTGTTTAGTTTACCCGCATCTGGAGTGCACACAATGCAAAAAGCAACTGTTTGAGTCAACTCACATTTTACTATTTTCACAAGTGTGCTCTCCATCCGTATTTCTCAATTTTCTATTTTCTCTCTTGCTGCTCCCCATTGAAAAAGATGAAGATAGCGTGCTGTATTATTACGACAGTAACCGCACACTACTGTTGCTCCAATCCTGGGTGGAGAGTCTCTCGCAAATAAATAAATAAGGAACGGAAAAGCAACGATAAGGAGAAAGCCAAGAAAATAGGTAAAAAAAAGGCTAGATAGTAACTCTCTCTCTCTCTCTCTCAGGATGAGCACAAGGGACGGCAATAATACCGGAGCAAACCACAAAGAAAAAGCATGGGAATGCATGAATGAGCAGTATTATTGAATAGCTTAAAAGCAGCCGAGAAAATCGTCTTGTGTTGGTTGATGATGGAGAAGAGCAAAAACTGGAGACAAGAAGACAACAACCACAAGAAACAATTGAACAAGGAGAAAACGACACATTCAAGACTTTCACTCGATATAATGCTCCATCTTCCCTGAAGGGAGGAACGCAAAGCTGGGAAAAGGAGAATGCTTTTGGTTTTTGTAATGTAATGTGAGTTTATGTATACAAAAGTGGAAATTGTGAGGGGATACGTTTCTTGTCCCTTGTAAACTTTTATTTTCTCTACATTATGTAAGTTTTAGAATTCAATCTCCATTGCTCCACCCAGGGGATATTGTGTGTGTTTGGTGATACGCCCCCTGCCTTAGTGCCAATCCCAATACTCCTAAGCAGTTTGTTTCGCCGTTCAAAGGGAAAGGGAAAGAGAAAAGTAGATGTGAGACTCCGTTTTGATGCCGGGTAGCTAGCTACACAACTACTATTGTTGCCGTATGTGATACACCGTATTATCTTTCTTTAACTCTGAAAACCCACCCAACCCATTCATTCTTATTCGGTGTGAGTTGTTTTGCCCCAGAAAAAAGTGAACTACTAGTTTTACTGCCTGATGCAATCCGAACTCAAGGCACACATGCACGTTTTATAAAAAGAAAAACTGGGCTAACTAAAGGATAGTGAGTAATACTGAAGCCACCCAAGGAGGCAACAAGCAAATAATAATATTGTCAGATAAAGGATGACATTTCCATCCATTTGTGCATTATTTACTCTGTCGTGAGTTCATCTCAGCGCCAGACTAGACTAGACTAGTTGGTGCTCTGCATGTATCATATACATCACGCAAATTTGGATTTTCTTAGAAGCATAGCACCCCGTTCCGATGCCTCGTTCGTATCCCATCCTTTTCATATAGCGTAAGGCACAGGTGAACTTTTGTCAATTGGATTGATCTCTCACTGCCCATGCTATATATACTACTGCAGAGGGGAAAATCGGCAGGCTAAGTGTCACTTTTGCAAGTTTCAGAATTATTCTTTAGAAGTCGGATATTCTAGCCAGTTTCAGAATTAGTTGGAGCATTTTTCCTTGGGAAAGGGACAGCCTGGAAAGGTTGTTACCGTAAAAGCTCGCTTGTTGCGGTGCAATTCCCTTTGCGGCATATCATACAAGAAAATAGGGGACCGCACAACAGGCACAATGGAATACTACAAAAGTAGTGCAGAAACTATAACGTACAATTTAACAAAGGAGAGCGGTCTTTGCTTCCAACCAAGTACATATTTTTATGGTACACCACAGAGAAAGTGGAAGAGCAGCGTAACAGCTCATATGAAATTGGCAACGCTAAAAAACGTGGCTCGGTTGGATGCACCAAAAATGTGTGCCTATTGTGTGTGTTGTAGTTGTGTCTTCTCTGAAAAAGCTTATACATCACGTGGATCATGATCACCGAGTGCTACTACTACTAATGAACATTTTACAAGGAACGACATGGCTGGATGGTTGGCTGGTTAAAACCTTGCAAACCAAAATAATTGCTTGTACTATAGATCCACATTGTTACTACTATGTACTACGTCTGCTTGGTTGTGTTCCTTGGGTGAAACTCCATTGCGTAGAATAGAATTAGATTGTGTGAGAAGGAGCGACCATTAACTTATGAATCATGGGATATAGACTATTGCTGCTCCTAGTTGTAATATGATTTTGAAAAAAAGACGACTACATTCACCAGCAGCCACCCACCCAAAGGGTTGTGTTATTGCTCACTACATATTAAGGAGACGGAAGAGTGTATTACATTGTGGCATTGCTCAGCTCGTATGAACGTCTCATTTTTCATTATTTTTTTTCAAACTGTACGCTCATTTCTTTGAAATCCTTTGTTTCATTTCTTGAATTTCTTTACTATAAAAAAGTCTTCAATGCATTAGGAATAAAAGGAGACTTTTTTGATACAAGAATAAGAATAGGAAGTGCTTATAAGCATTTTCAAATCATGAATTAACAAAAAGACTATAATCATCCAGCAATTAACAGATCTCCATAAAAAATCGCACATATAGAGAATGAATACCCTTTACATTCCAGCTTCTCCTTTCTACTGGATCTTAATGCGTTTTTCTAAATATTAGATAGTGATGCCGCCGGCTGAATGAAATGGCTGCAATTCTAAATCGTATGCATTTACAAGACTATGCTGCCTACCGTACAGACCACGTTCCACCAATGCAGTGCAATGTGATGTTGATGGCAGTTTGCATTTGCATTACTATTTCATTGGTAGCGTCGTTAGAATACCAGTGTTACGAGAGAGGAGCGAATTGTATACAGGATCCAAAAAGGAAAAGCGTATTCTCACCAAGAAGAATAGAGCAAAGTCTGGAATAGATGTAGTAGCCACTTGAAGAAAATTACACCTAATTGTTCTGTTTTAGAGCTCATTTATTTGTCTGATAAAGTAACTCCTTCTCGTGCTCTCTAACTCACATTCTCCATTGAAGCCCGCTGTGGTGCACTGTCATTGCAAAGCATTTTATCTACAAGACAAATTCAGGACAACTCAGCCATTTCCAACTCCAACGAAAATCGCTTTGGTGTGGGAAGAATGGATACGGGAAGTGCTCCGTTTGGAGCAAAAGGAAAAACGGAGAGCGAAAACGGGGATGCAGATGAAGTCCGCTAATACCAACGCTTTATGCGTTACGTAAGCGAAAATGTATGTGCATCCAATTTTCTCTCAACTCATCCTGTATATGTTTTATTGCATATATATCGCACATTTGGCGGAGTCTACTTTTATTATGATAACAAGTACTCTGTCGGCTGGGTTAGAAGTAATAAAACAAAAGAGATTCACATCTCTGTCATTTCCAATAATTATCCTGCCAGAAGCCAAAGCAAAATGTGAAATGCTTTTTACACCAAATGCATATATATACCTATACGTTAAAATGGAAAACCTAATCTATAAAATGCTATCAGGGAGTAAGTTGGATCTGTGTCATTGTCACTACTATTCTCTGTTGTCTCCCTTCACCCTTATCGATCCATTTTACACTTTGGGTGATGAGTAAAATGCTCCTGGTGGGGGTGATGATGATGTTGATGAGTGAACTGTTGCTTACCCTTGTTATTTCACATTAGTTGGTAATAGGAATTCCTTTTTCTTACAGATATCCCCCTCCCACACCTCCACCACTTCACCCAGGATATAAAATTTTCCAGTCGGTGAAAACAAATGGATTAAACGAATGTCGTAAAGGACACGTATATCACGGTTTTCCGCCATTGTTATATGTTTTATTTATCAGGTGTAGGCTATCCACAAATTATGTTATGTAATAAACCAACAACAAAGTGCATTAGTGAATAATATAACGTCAATCTGGATTGGCAACAAGGTATCCCCAGGGACAGTCTGGTTTTTCTATATCCTTTTAACCCCGCTGTGGGACAGACAGGAAACAGATTTTCTCCCGTAAATTCCACTCACTCATATTCGCTAAAAGAGGTTTACAGGTAGGTATGGTGTCTTGCTACGTCCGCATTCAAGTGGATAAACTACCGGAAGGCTTTTTTAGTCCTCTTTAATGAAGAGGCCTATGGCAGCGTTTGTATTTAACCGGTGAGTAGACAAAGCAAGGACTGTTGCCACTGTGTAACTTTTCTCACACAAAAATCTCGTTTTTTTAATCATTCGGCGCAGGTATTTACTTCATTGAAAGGCCACAAGAAACAGACCACTTTTGTCAAGAATCCCTTTTTCCTCTCACAGGGACTGTCTAACTCAATCATTCTTTTTCCTCGTTGAGAATGCACCAACCAAACAACTCTTTGAATTTTTGTTTACCCCATATATATAAACCAACTACATTTTATAGTCATTTGAGTATCCTGTTGTTGGAAAGATAGAAACGTATTTTTTGTGTCTGGTGTTTGTGTTGTCTGACGAGAAGAGTGTAATACAGCACCATAAAATAAGTAAAATAAGAATAGTTTCAAAGGGGCTAATAAATCTTGGCTTTTGATGCTGACACGAATGGTCTAACGTGATTTACGTGACATCCAACCTCGGCGCGTTCTTTACGTATGTACACTTCGTCTCAAAACAATATATTTTTGTCAACAAAAAAGTGTGTCTTTCTTGCTTTCCCTTATCCTCATAATAATTCAACAGTTCTGTAACTAAACTGCCGACTTATGAATATATACATTGCGTATAAACTCCCTGTAAATGGGTAGACAGATGAAGAAGTGAGGAAGGGAGAGAGGAAAAAAGACGGAAACTACTTTTTTGTTCGCAATTTTTTCCTCTCTTGTGGGCTAAGTGAACAACTAAGAAATCCATTCATTCATGGATTCTCAGGGTATATCCATATTACATTTTATATTGCAAAAGTACCAGTTTTTAGCATCGTTCTTTTTTTTTTTATAAAATCGGATATTACAAAGTACCAAAAAAATGTTATATAGTTGTTTTGTGTGGTATATATATTTACAAGCAAACAATAAGTGAAGCTTTACTTTTACACACAAGTCAATTCTCAACTTCCTTCCTGGTTTTTTAAGGGAATTTCACATTTGACTAGAAAAAAGACTGGGATGGAGATTGAGCGCCCTAAAAAGTCACATTCCTTGTTGCTGCTTGACTGTGTGAAAGCCACGATGCGTGACATTTTATAGTTTACCAGTACTTCACCAATATTTCAACACTGTGTATAGATACCAATATAGGAATTCAATGCAGTCATCCGGTGCACAATTGATGTGTGTTCTGTATATTATCAGGCATGTACGATCAGATCTTGTTACTCAACTCGGTCTCGGGAGAGCTGAATCTGGCTCTAGTTCTAAAATGAGCTATCATCACATCACATCAATTTTATCCGGTGGTATAGTGATACGCATTTATAACGACCCAATTTTTCTACAATGGCTCAACCAACGTAACATGATCATCAAACCCTAAAGGGAAGGCAGTACGTGTATCGTGTGTTATAAAAACCACAATAGCTCGTCTATCGTTGTTATGTACGAGGCTGCTTTGGGTTTCTAGTGTGTCTTGTAATTAATTGAAAGAAACCTTTAAAAGTATCTTACCGTGCCGTCTCCAAGCTTCTTGACTCGACACTTGAGGAATGCGTGATTCCCGAGGTGCTCCGATAAATTGGTCATCATCGCATGATCAAAGAAAGGCTCTGTCCCAGTATCACTGCCACCATAGCTGGATGAATAAAACTGAGCTTGGGCTGAGCTTAAGGAGTACGTGGATTCGGATGATGTTGATGATGACTCGTCAGAGTACGATCCACTGTTCCAGTCATCTGGGATTTTTACCCATGGATTCAGGATTTGAATTTCTGCAGAATCCACTGGAAATCGGAACATTTCAATTTTTTGTATATATTGATATTGTATGTATAAATATCAACGAGTTTTTAAGCCCGTATATCAGTGAGTAAGTCGTTTATTTTTGATTTCTTGTTGGTTCTACACAACGTGGTTGGCTGGCTGAAGTTAACCCGTTTCTTTGCCTGCAACAATTATTCCCTTCATAATTTCAATTCGACGTCATACGTCATAGCGCTATTTTTTAATTTTGCATTCCCAGTAGATAAGAACGGATAACCATTTCATTTCTCCCCATACCTGTTCGTTTTTTTTATTCCTTGTTGGTTCTACACAACGTGGTTGGCTGGCTGAAGTTAACCTGTTTCTTTGCCTGCAATAATTATTCCCTTCATAATTTCAATTCGACGTCATACGTCATAGCGCTATTTTTTAATTTTGCATTCCCAGTAGATAAGAACGGATAACCATTTCATTTCTCCCCATACCTGTCTTTCTGTCTACCTTATTCCATTTTAAGTATATGACAAACTAGTCGGTTTTTTAGTGCCGTCCCGCAAGATGCTGTGTCGTGTCATAACATGCCGGAGATGATCTTAGCATGAACTTTTATTCAACTTTACCAGTTTGATTCCGCTCTCCTAGAAAAGTAAGTGAAAGTATGTACTACCATGGCGCGCACGACATACATTTGCGTACATGGCTTCCGCTTTTATAGAACATCAAGGAAGAAAAAACTGTGGAATGCCTAATGCCGACAACGAATTTCTTCGACTACGAAAGACCTCACAGTTTTGAGAAAATATTCAAATGTATTTTTAAAAGACACTTATTCATTCTGTCTGTCTCTGACTTTCACAAAAAAAAACTTTCCCAGTTCTGTTATCTTCTAAAGAGAACAGCGAGCGCTTGACGAATCATCATAAAAGTATATGTCATGCATATTTGAATCTTTGCAATTTCACGACTTCATAAGTTGTATTCATCCACTTTTGCCTGTAAGCCTGACTTAGAACTTGAAAAGTATGCCTTCGGCGGATGATTTTCATGGATATTCATGAACATCCGCTTTGTGGATTTTCTCTTTCCTTCCTTGAGGACACGACTGTGGCTACGTGTGACACGCTCATATAGTTAAACCATGAAGAACAATATTACCCAGATATTTTTTTCATAAAATTAATACGCATGTCGTTCAGTCACATAATAAGTATTTCTAAAGGGCAAAGTCTAGATAGTTAGCATAATCCTTTACAAATAGGCTGGAATACGAGAAAACTAGATGTTCTGTAGTTGACGACCCATAACATGTTATTTTCATATTTTATATTTTCTAATTTCATGTAACCTAAACCGAGTTTCCTAACATTCGTATAGAATAAAAAAGGTCACGTCATTATTTATTTATATCATATTACGCTTTTCGTTGTACGTATGCAATAGTCATGAGGATTATTAAAGTAGACTACAACTAATGCAAATCGCTTCGACATTTGTATTTAAAGATAAAAGTAATTGCTCAGAAATCACTTACATAACGTGGAATTATTTTTTTCGTGGTTGTATCCATCCCCAACTTCGATTTGAGTAATTCCCGTCCCAAATATAAGGAAGAGTGTGTAAACTACCGCTGGTCTAAATGGCTCCATATCTATAAAAAGAGGAAAACATGACTTTAACCGGGGTGAAAACTGTTTAGCTAACGATGCCCCGCGACTCCACTTTATTTACGATTAGTTTATATTTAATATCCTTCTTACTGCAATCAAGAACTAGATCCGCACCTAATCAAGCGTATGCATTATTAGCAATCTTCACGAGAAAGAACCTACTATCAAAATTTTCTCCTGGACAAAAAAGTACTCTGCATGTACTAAGAACGTAATTACAGGTAATTGTAACTATAAAACTCCATATATTTGCAACAATTATATATATAGCGGATAGCGGTATACATACTTACAAACCAGGGAGCCTAATGTTATAATATAATCATATCAAGTATTGTGTGCATCTTATGTAAAGGCACATGAAATACAAGCGTCGAGGAAAATGACTCATCGGTTAGTGCACTTAATATCTGCAAACTCCAGTCTACGTATATATAGCAGCAAGGTTGCAAATATGCAAAGTAAACGAACATGCAAGGTCTGGCTCTCTGGTTAAATAAATACGAGACTGTCAGTTATTCAAAGGAGCCAAACTCGACTTCGACACGTTCTAATTTCTTTCTTATACATACCTCACCAAAACCCTGTCCAACTGTTTTTCCTTCCGCTGTTTACAATCATCGCATGAGACGTATCGACAAACAACTTTGAAAGAAAGTAAGTCACCAAACTTAACAGTTAAACAGTCATAATGAGCAATTGGGCAGTAAACAAGAGAACGCCTTATGCATTCATAATATGATATTGGAAAATCCTGGGGTGCCGTTGTCGGTAAATTAGCAAAGTCGTGCGTGCATTTCTTACGTTTGAGACAGCCAGGTAAGCGACATTTGATTTGATCGCCGCAGTCAGTGCAACGGTAAAAGGCGTCATTCAATTTACCGAGTGTACGTGAGCAACCCGTCGAACCCCTGTGTGGCGGATAGTTGGAGTAGGTGCAGATATTTGAGCAAGACAAACATAAAAGCATAAAAATTACGTGTAGGTCCAGTCCTTGAAAGTTGTTTTCATTACACCTTATAAAATGTCAGTAAGTAAACACACAAAATCCATACTGCATGTAATTGTCTATGCTCCTTCCTATGTAGATATACAATTACCTATGTCTAAAAGGTGAGCACTATGGTCGTGGTCACATCAAAGCACTGTTGACAAACTGACTGGAAGAGAAAGGTAGAGGGAACTGGAGCAGAAAGTGGACCCTAATTCCTCAAGTGGACTTGTTCGACAGTTTCAAGAGGTAGGAAGGAGGTCGCTTGTAGGTTTTTGTGTAAGTGTAACCAAGAATTTTCATCGTACACATCTGAATATAAAAGTCAAACAGGGAGGTGATATTATACGATTGTATGCATTAAGTTTCAGTGTGCTTCCTTAATACCCCAATTATTCACTGGTTGAGAGCGCTTTACCCCACACAAGTGGACTGATTGCAGTCAATAGAAGTTCTAGTTTTCTCTATCCCTCTTTACCATGATATTATATCCTTCAGGTTAATTTCGGTTAGGTCTTGTTCTCTCACAGTCGGTTGTTACAAGAAAACTTATTGTTAGAACGTGAGAGGAATGGTTTGAAAATAGTAATACATATGCATACTATAATGCATACCTATGCATATATACAGTTTGCATTTCAACCATCCAATAAACCATGTGCCCAACATCCGATTCGAGTACGTTATCGAAAAAAATATGAGGTTTGGTGACTTTTATGACAAAACACGTTGTGTAAGTTATGTACTGATAAAATACTGCAACAATAGCACTACATACATTCAAGCAATCCTGTATACTCCAAATCAGTGCATAGTATTCCATTTCATATTTTACACATCATTCAGCATACCTACATACATATATTCCAATAATGAAATAGGAAACGCAAACGGTCACAGATAACTGTGATTAGAAAAATATTAAAAAAATACGAACCACGCTGTATTTGCAATTCAAAATGGAAGTAACTACAAAAAATATAATCAGAAAACGGAATTCCTGAATTCATTCCAGGTTGCGGTTGGTCGTCAGCGTCGTGAAAAAACGTTGGTGCATATGCAGCCAGCATATCTCTCAGAGCAATCATGCACCACTGACCAAAAAATGCTTTTACTGGGCGTTAAAAAAATGTATCCGTTTTTTGTACTATTACCCCAATAAGCCAGTTTTTTTTCGTTTTAGTCCGTCATTACGTAAATACTTTTTGCACAATATAATTTTTCAATTTGCTGTAATAATAACGTACAGCAGGGTATACAAACACAACTATTCGATGAAAGATACTCACCAGATTTAAATGGAGAGCGTGACTGATGCTTTGTAGCAACTAATGTATTGTGGTCGCTAATTTGCTCAATATTATACCTTAGAATAGTGGAGCTTATAGAAGCCAATTAAGCAGATGCAATTGTGATAAGCTGTAGCAATTTGTTTTCCAAGGGGGAAGCACCCTTTTCAACATTTTGCCTTCTGGGTGACATTCCCTTCCCAGACCCATGTTAGGCACAATGGAACCAAAACGGAAAGTCGAAATGTATGGGGATATGCTAGATATTGTGTGTGCTTTAAGTCCCTTACGTCAGATCCTTCCTCAACTTGCCACACTATTATTGATTACAGTTAACAGGTCACCTTGGCCAAGGCCATTAATTATAACTCCGAAATTGATGCTTGGAGAAATTATTGAAAATCGAGTTAAGGAAGGCCACTCGAGAATTTTCTAGTCCGAATTTGATGCTGTAACCAGATAACCTTTTGGATTTTGTGTGCGTGGCACCAAGAACGGATGTCTGACTGAGGACATTTGAAATTGCCCGTTATTTTCACTAGCAATTGGCAACCTCGTTATTTATTTCGTCTAGACGTAGGTGGCAGGAAAAAAACAGAAAGGCCCCCCATTAACTGGCTCACGACAACCAGGTAAAAAACTATCATATCGGAGAAATATATCATGTAGCGAACGTAGGTAAGTCTTTATCTTTAAATCTTTACTCAAAAAACAAGACAATTCTGGGGCTTTGCTCAACCAAAAAGTGGGAGAAAGCCAAAAAAGATTTACTGACCTTTCTCCCTCTTTTCCTTATCTTTAGGTAAAACATAAATAAACATAATACGTATCGGGAAAAGGTTAGCGAAGAACTTTCTCCGTGGTTAAGACCGTAATTCTCGGAAATACGGATACATACGTATGCGGTATGAATATACGGACGCATACGTTAAAATAGGATGTAGCATAGAAGTCTTTATTTTATCTCGCCAATCGTTCCATATTAATATAATATACGTTTTTCGCTTTGAAATGTTTACCAAAACTGAAAACCGGAGCCTTTAGCTCCCTTTTCCAGAATAAATACGCACACTTTAGACTTGCCGAAAAAACTTCGCTGGCGTTTCAGCTCCTCAACGGCATTTTAACTGACAAGTAGAGCGCGAGTGTATATGTGCGTTTTCCGTTATGCACAGAAACGGGGGATCAACATTAATAGCTCTAATATTGACTTATTTAACGAAGGCTGTGGCGTTGATAGATTACCCTTAGACATACATAAAGTATGAACTAATATAGAATTAACTAAACGTTATAAATATAATAGAAGGGGTAGGAGGAGTGAACGGGAGATGGACGACATGGTTGCTAAAAGTGCGGCAGAAATAGAAAGGAACGTAAAGTTTCGCAGATACACACCTATACGTACACAAGGAAGGCAAGGGTACACAAAGTACTAAGTACGTACATACCTTTCAATGCAATGCATGCATACGATACGAATATGACTACGCGTATGTAATATAATTTTGATCTGAGTGTGCACATTCCTCCACACTAAAGAAACTAGGCTCGCTATATAGCTATCCCTACCAAAAGTAAAAGCGCAAAAAGTGAACCTGCGTTTGCTTTGTTTATTTTATGTATATTATGGTAACTGGTAACTCAAATGGTATTTACAAAATATGAATAATATGTGAGGTTGATGAACGATACGGCTAATTCCACTTTCCATACTCCTATGCTGGGACAGTTTCACTATTTTTCTATGGGTGAAGTGGAATGGACAAGTTCGAGTGAAAGTATACATACATACATACAACGCAGATTGCAGAGGGATAATTTGCACTAGTTTGATCTCAAGCTTCGTGATACTTTTTTAATTTTTCCTTTACGAGCAAAATTACACCAAGTAATGCATCATGTCCTGCCATGCTTAAGAGCATTATTTGAAGAAAAACGCTCAATTTATTATTTTTTTTCCAAATGCAATTTTTTATACTTAGAAAATGGCCGGGGTCGGGTTACTCCTCTTATCGGTTGCTAACAAAGGGAAGTTAGTTTGGGAGGAAGGAAGTTGTGCGAAAAGGTCAGAATTTATCAGAAAAAAATGTTTGCTCAAGTACTTCTTGCTCCACTCGCCGAATGACTTGATGAATTTTAAATAGTATGGTGGTCTCAACAAAATAAGGATAAAGTTTAAAGACCTGGAAAAAGTATTTCCCAAGATTTTTACGAATATATACACGTACATATATATGAAATAAACATTTTTATATAATCTTGCTCGCCTTGTGATTTTTGCAACTCACAAAAAGACTACATAAAATAGCGATTGCCTTTCCAACGAAGCTTAAAGCACACCGACACCAGTTGTGTTTAAAGTTAGGTAGGTAAATATGTACCATACCAAACGGGACTGTAATCAAAAAACGGCAGCGAAAGCCTCTTGCTGACTTTCTCCTTGCCCGAAGCTCTTATTGCAGTTGTATTAGCTCTAAAAGTGCGTATTGATTCAGCAGTTTTTTTTAGGTTAGAGTAAGAAATCTTGACAACGTTAACATTACCCAGTTTCCCTTTTTTGTGAAGAAATTGCTGTTTTGTCGTGTACAGCTGGTTGGAGTTCCCACACGGCACTTTTTCCTACTTTAGGCAACTAATTTGTATGGCAAGGTGGTCGGTGTGGTAAAAAAAATTCAAGCCTTTGGTTACCCCGTTTCTCCATGCATGCAAAAAAGAGTTTTGCTCTTTATATCCATAAATATATATTGGCTAGCTGAGGAAAATGTCTGAAACAGTTTAAGGGAATGAGAAAGGAAAGGATGTGAAGGCATCAGGCAGCATGTGTAAAAATGTGCTGCTTTACCTCATTCATGGCAGCAATCTAAGCGTTTTATAACGGTAAGGAATACCCCGCTAAGTTTCCTGGAAAAGGGGATGCGGGGTTGTTGGGTGGGAGATAGGAATACACGTGTGTAGCACGATACGGAAAAAAGAATGCCAACTTTTTTTTACTCTAATGGGCTTCCTTGATTCTTATTCTTTGAAAGCGGAAGGAAAAAGGATGGCTTGTGTAAGGAGCAATTTACCAGACTCATTACTCCTCTTTCAGTTTGGAAAATGTCTGAAACAGTTTAAGGAATGAGAAAGGAAAGGATGCGAAGGCATCAGGCAGCATGTGTAAAAATGTGCTGCTTTACCTCATTCATGGCAGCAATCTAAGCGTTTTATAACGGTAAGGAATACCCCGCTAAGTTTCCTGGAAAAAGGGATGCGGGGTTGGGTGGGAGATAGGAATACACGTGTGTAGCACGATACGGAAAAAAGAATGCCAACTTTTTTTTACGTTAATGGGCTTCCTTGATTCTTATTCTTTGAAAGCGGAAGGAAAAAGGATGGCTTGTGTAAGGAGCAATTTACCAGACTCATTACTTCTCTTTCCGTTTGGCACTTTTATTTTTTTTAAAGTGGAGAAGTAAAAAACCAACTAAGTCCATAATTGTGTGGAAGCCATGCACACATTAAAAATCACTATGCTTTGTAAATTTAATCTGTGCAAACCTACCCAACCATAGTAAGTGGATAAACAATGTGAATTAATCATGATGGCATGTGAAAACGACGGGATGGAATACAACTTCAAGAAGACAGGATGCGAAAAAAGTTTTCATTCGGACTTAATAAGCCGCACCGCGGTGTGCCTCTATCCCGCAGATACAGTTTATATAATAATAGTAGTAAAAACTATTAGACTTTCTGATAGAAGTCATTTACGACTGCCTCAATACGCGAATAAGAAAAAAAACAGTAGTTCAATTCAATTTCATAAATCAAATACAGTTTTGCCTGGGTGGGTGTGGTGCGTGCGTGAGAGGGGATTTGAATATTTTAATGTTTCATGATTGAAGTCTAATTTTCGTGCAGTAACAGATACCTAATATAGCTTGAATTGGATTGCACACGTGTCCTACTTTCCTCGTTGACATTAAGTAAATAGGAATTATAATTCAACTTTGCTAGGTTAGAGAGAGTAGAGTTTTAAAAAAGGTTAAACTCCAAATATTTCTTTGGAATTAATGTGAGAAAAGCAAACCTCCGTACACCAAGCATAATGACTTCACTATGCATTCGTATTTCGTATACGCCCTTCACATACGCTCTTCACAGGGCAAAGCAAATTTACACAAGAAAATCGCTAGAAGCATTGAAATGATTTGTCTGGAATTTTTGTAACTCCGTTTTGGTAACAGTATGTGTTTTCAATACAAATCGTGAATGTGTGTCACTCTATCTCCATGAGATGAGCCTGACCTCGACCAGACACAACATGTTATTTCCAATGTTGATTTACTAGGGAAAGGAGCAGTCGAACTGTTTGGGAAATCGGGAGCAAAATCCGCCGCACAAGTTTGCCAAACCCCATCAAGGGGTAGTGGCGTCAGCAGTAGTGGCAACACTGCTGGTTGTGTGGCCATGGCTCATGTGGCTTTTGTCTTTCTTTGTACATGCAAACTCTTACTTTTGACATTACTTTCACACGTCCCATTTTCCCGACACATTTCGACGTATGCAAAAAGATCTGATTTCATACATCATTCAAAGAAGTACTTGTAGTGATTGTAGGATTCCAATTTATGAGCGAGAGAGAAAATACAAAGGGAGGGAGAAAATGTTCGAAAATCTGTTTCGCAGTAATGTTCCGGTTGGTTGTGGGTATACGCCTTGATGATGAAAGCACTTTGCATTCCACTCAGAAAAAGAGGAGTTGTGCAGTGGTACTGTACACAGAAAGTAGTTTGCCCTCCTTTAAATGACTCTGACCACAAACTAGCCACGCATTTGTGGTCACCAAGCTATTTTCTCTCTTTTCTCTTTCAAACTCACTCAGCGCGGAATCGCAAGCAAAGTGAGGAATTTTCTAGCAACATTAGAGCCCAATAGGTTATTTAGACACTTAATATTTATACATATTATATGTACCGCTCTGTATACTAAATGGAACGTGTAGCAAGAGAAAAAAGTTGTCAGTCATCATAGTGTTCACTGTGCTGGATGATTCCACTGGTGAAAGTGATGTCTATCCGCATCATCTCGTAACAATCTTTTATTTTTTTTTACCAAACGTGAGCCATCCGATGAAAGGATGAATCGCTCCGTAGCTGTTAGTCATCCACGGAAAATTATGAGAGTTGAAATGAACCAGTGGTGATGTGATGGAGAATGCCAATACCGCATCTCCAAACTGTCTTTTTTCTAAAGCATGTGGTGGAAAGGAACATGTACATGTTCAGAGTTCCATGCATGTCGGCACATGTCCTCATGCATGATGTCGTAATAAGCTGGCAATTTTTTTCTCTGGATTCCTCACCCTGCCTACGACCAGCATTCCCAATATGCTTTATATAATATTGGATTAACCATTTACTCCTTGATATGTATTATGTATGACCTTAACCTATTTATATTGTGATATTTTTTCACCATGAATGACATATACTATATATTGCTTTCATTGGATTATTCAAAATAGCGATAAATTGCATTACATGGGTAAAGTCGCGGGCTCCTGCCTACGACCAGCATTCCCAATATGCTTTATATAATATTGGATTAACCATTTACTCCTTGATATGTATTATGTATGACCTTAACCTATTTATATTGTAATATTTTTTCACCATGAATGACATATACTATATATTGCTTTCATTGGATTATTCAAAACAGCGATAAATTGCATTACATGGGTAAAGTCGCGGGCGATTCTGGCATAAAAAGTGAAATGAGGGGATTTGCATGCGGACATTTTCATCCTCACAATATGTTTGGCACTGGCTCCAAAGAATATGTGATTACGCAGTGTACTTTGCACAATAGGATAGAAAACTTGGGTAGAATATATATTGCGATAAAGTAAAAATGAATCTTATTAAATCCAATCATTTTGATGGGAGTATTGAGACTTATGTAGTTTGCTGCAACTGGTTGCAAAATACTTTTAGCTTTCCCGACTCTCTCAAGAGTTTTGTGGCAATGAGAATTTTCGCGTCCTGTATGTGAGCAATGCAGGTACCATTACATAGCAGCATATTGCGCGTTAGTTATAACAATCAAAGTCGAGTTGAACAGGGGAACCATAATTCCACAAGGACCATATATATAAAACCAATATAACTTTATAGATAGCCTGACAAAACGCATCTGTATGCATGAGAAAGTAAATCGGGAATGAGAAATAGAGTATATAACGTCTCACGTAAAATGTACACCATTATACTGAACAAAAAATACATACTTTTATAAAGATGGTCCTTTTTGCATACTTTCAAAATGCACAGGAGAACACATCACGACCATCAGATCGGTGTACCGAAATTCGAGACATGTTGAGTGCATCGTTTTCAGACTATAAAAATGTACCTACACTCATTCCAGCCCTGTTGAGATGTTTCACACAGCATTATGGATTGGTATGGGCATTCGGGGCGAAATCGTGCAAGTATTTTCATTTATATTCCTTTCCCTCGAAGACGATGACACATATAATGGCAACACACATTTTTGAAGACATCAATTTTCTGAAAAGTATTTTGCTTTAAAACGGAATTCCATGTTCATTGAGTGGTAGTCAGTGAAGGAACGAGAATAGAAAATCATGTCATCCTCTCCTCTTTCTCTACAAAACACGGCAGATGCAGCAAGGCACCAGCCACTTCTTCTCGTCTTCAATCGTACACTCCTTTCGAGTTCGTTACTATCAAGATTTTTTATCCTATATACCAGCATCAAATATCCATCGAGAAAAGGTCTACGTACTATACTGTATGGATGAAAACAGTTCATGCATGAAGATCGTTGTATTTTACATACGATCCGTATAACGTATAAATATATTTCCTCAGATATGCTATTATTCATTCTTTTTTGACACGTATGTAAAGGTAGCTGAAATGCTATACCTTTGTACATTATCCATTTTCTACTGTGATGCATGTTTTATGCACATAATATTACAATTCTTTGTACTTTCCTGCTAAAGGGGATGCCTAGAAAATAAATACCGAATCGAAATGTACTCATTTTCACCTACAAGTTCTTCTACAAGTACGTACTTATCCCAGCTTTTCCAAACCTTCCTTCTCTGTAGTTCCCCCCGGAGCCAAGTAACGAGTGGATAACAGGAACCTCTGTACATCATTATTATTAGCAAGTGGAGGCAATGTGGAGGGTAAGAAAAAAAGTGTTAGGAAAAAAGGGTGAAAAGCTGAAATAAAGTAAAATGTTCCAGCAATCCTCACAATTTTCATACTCTATCAGAGCCCGAAACTATTACGAATTCATTATGGCAGTCGGTTCGCATGTGAATCGATAAGACGTTCTGTTAAATTGAATGTATTCCGGAATTCTGATGCTCTTATTCCATGTGTACACTGGATACATTTTCTGTTCAAAAAGCATGGAAAACTTATTGCGTGTAACTTTACTCACGATCAGTCAGTGCTCCACACCGTGTCGATTTGAATCTGCCATTTCCCAGTTTTCCCAAGAAAATCATTAAATTATCGGTGCCACTTTGAGGCTGTCAGGAGTTCCAAAACGTCAACTTTGTGATGGGCTGAATCGATTCGTGTGGAAATGAGGTAAGACAGATATACTATGCTTCAATGTAATTTTCTCTACATTTCAGGGACGCACTCGGCTCTGGGATTGTAGTTAAGAAATATTTCATGAGGAGGTGACAGAATGTGGTCATCGTCCCGTCAAACTTGACGAATGGTGATGGAGAATAGGAGGAGTTTTCATTTAAATGTTTTTTTTTGTTACGACGCAGCCAATTTATATAATGTCAACAAATGCGCTGCCCATTTTTTTAAAAAATGTAATGCCATGCATATATTTGAACCAGGTCATCAAACATCGAAAATAAGTGGCTTGGGGCTTTATTAAGCTGGAAATGGAAACCGAAACGAAGCAGAGATTGATATTGTTTGAAATTTTAATCATGAAATAGCTTACAAGACAATCTGTAGCATATCAAATTTTTGTGTAAAGTTTAATGATCTATGAATGAATAGACAGGAGCTTATCTTAAAGGAAAGTGAGTCACTGCATGAAACATCGCAGGGAAATTCACATTAGTATAAGCGACCTTTTTCCTGGGAGCGATCTAGAACCTTCAATCTCTAAAAATATCCTGGTGAAATATTGATATTTTTCCTGCCGTTTTCTTTGTGTGTAAACTGATTCCGTAGTATATACTAAATCCTACCCTACCCTCCCTAGAGGATTCGATTACCAACTCTATCAATGTTATAGTTATGGCTAGGCACTAAGTAAAACCTCAAGTTTCTAGACTTAGGCACATGTACCAGCAAAGTTTCTTTTAGGAAATGCATACCAAACCAACTTCATTGTGTATGTCATTCGATACCACTACTATCACATGCAGTACACAAGTTTTCTTCTCCAAATAGTTTCACATACTCAAAATTGAAATTTTGCACTTTTTAAACTGGAGAATTCTCGTATCGTTCTATGTATCTCAAGTAGAGATCAAAAGTTTGTCGATATTATAGAAAAATTAGTTTCAAATGTCAAGTCTGTTGTTTCGTGTGTTGTTTGTTTCCATCTTTGTTGGTATTTTCTACTAGAAGCAAAAATGCTCAATAACTTATGTAATTGTTGTTTAATGGCCCATTACTTCTTAACTGTATAAGACTTAACACGTAATCATCGCACAATCTCAAAGAATGTTTAACTTGGTGCTTGTTTGAATTATTAGAAAGTAAACAGCATAACATTAAAAACACGTATATAAATTCTACCAGCTTCCCTTCAACGTTTTTTCTTCCTAGAAGCAACTCGACGTCAGGCTGACATATGTACTAAACGCTAAAAAAAAGTACAGATTTTATCCAGGAAATGTGCCACTTGGAAAGTACTCAGCTGAATGTAATTTTGCTCGTATGGGGGAATGGAAAATAATGAATTTTTAGGTTTGCATAATTCTCACCCACGATAAAACTATTATTTACATCAACGCTGGTAGATGCTATACTAGGAAGTATTTGAATCAGATATGATCATTTTTATAATACAAAGATAAATATACATGTATATATCACTAATAACCATACACATAATAACGATATTGTAACTGTAACTCCAAGCATGACAATTTTCCTCTGAGAAAAAGCAGAAAAATGAGGGGAAAAAATTTAAGAAACGAAATGAGAGCCCGCACTAGATTTGCATATACATACAGCTTTTTTTTTGTTAAACTTCACAAATGACGACTTTGTACTTGTACTTTCAACTCGAGCAATTTGCAACTTGTTTCCTTCATCGCTAAATAAATGGAAATGTGCCATTTACAGGAGAGTACTTTTTGTGTCACACTTTCCTTGCAGACTTGTTTTCTCGTGAACATATCATCAAGTACCCGGATCAAATTCACGAATTCAAGGGAAAAAAAGTTTTTTTCTTTATAGAGTGTTACAGCGTTGTATGAGGGCTTTAAATTCCGAGTTCCTTAATGAGTTTTGCTGAGTGTAAGCCTAACGACAATTCCGAGAAGGGGAGACGCAGCCTTTTCTGCATACGAGGGTACGCGGGTAGTACTACAAAATTGATACACATTCCTTGAAAAAAAAATACTTTAAAGAGAGAAGAAGAAGAATCGCAAGAGAAAAAGGAAAAATTGTCACGGTTGAATGAAAACAGCTAATACATTGCATATGTGGTGAGGAGACGGGCACGGTTTAAGTGCACGTTTTTACAGATTACAACACATGTTTATTGACCCTGTTTACTATTTTTTTTAAATGCATGTCTAACGTGGTCTCCCACTTTTCCGACAGTACCTACGCACTTGTTAGGTGATATTGGAGCCAGTCACCACTGAAGTTTTAATGGAAATATGGTCAGGTTAAAATGAGCCACCGCTCCTGCTACCACGTTAGGGGAGTTAAAGAAAGAAAAAACAATATTTTTTTTTAAATTGTGAGTGATGCGACAACTGCTTCTGGCACTGTTGACAGTTTCAGTTTGGAAAGTAAAATGCTGGTTGCCCTCTGCCGATATTAAATAATTGTATGCGTTACGCTAGACGTTGAAGTGTCGGTGTTCCGCCTGCATTAATAAAAGCAAGCTTACTACGCCATTAAAACAAGCTTTTCCGGAGCAAAAAGCATGGTTTTGAAATAAACGAAAAAGAAAAAAAAAGTTCTCATTTACTCCAGCTAGCTCACCGGGAAATGTACACAGAGGAGCAGGGCTAATTTCATTAAAAGAAAACGTCGCCAAGTTTGTGGGGTATATATTTCGTGTTTTCCACAGTCTGACATGCCGGTTTGCATTCTGCTGACGAACATGTTAGAATCTTCAAAGAAACAAACAAGTTCCACTTATAAGAACAATAGCGGCTAACAAATATACGTGAATGAGAGTAAACCAGTGTTAAAATGTGCTTTTATATTCGAGTTTATATATGATTTTCCACCACATCTTCATTAAAATATGGGGTGCACGGTCCCGCTTCACGACATACGGAAGCATTAGCCCAACCGATGAGTTGCAAACAAGAAATATAAAACTGAAACTTTCCTCTCGTCTCGTCTTGTATGCCGTACTGCCACTTTTGTTCCATCCTAAATACCAAGAAACGGCGGAATGAGCGTATATAAGATACACACAGAGATACTCATATGTTCGACGACATGATGATGAAAAAATGGGGAAAGCGTGGTTTGTGTGTGTGTGTGTGTGACAAAGTGAAGACAATTTCTTTGCTGTCACCGACTTGACACGGGTGTATAAGATTTCGTCTTAAACTGTCTCTTTGACTCCTGAGCTTCTACTAAAAATTTACCTAACTAGAGTCCTATATCATGTGCCGTTTCCGAATGAGAACATCCTCCCAACCAGTGCAAGGGATTCTCTGAAAAATCCAATGTTTTAAATATAACTTACAAAAGATACGGAGAGACCACATTGTGAGGATTAAATGGATACCAATGTGCTTTACGTGTGTGATGTATTGCATGATCAGTGTTTTGGGTAAATTGGGCAACTGCATACGAATGAAAATATGGCTGAAGGCTGAAGCAATGGAGTTTTAAACATATCTCTTTATCCACTTACACACGTGGACTTGTTTGCTAATATTGGCTCATGGGCTCATACGGTGGGACATGTATTCATATGCATAAACATTCGTTCCTGTCATCAACGTTCGGGTAATGAAGCTCATTTGTGGACCAATGCCAGTGTGCTCGACTGAAGAAAAAGTCAAATGATGGGTTGGTGCTATATCATTAAGCTTCGCTGGTTTTGTTTCTAATATAGCGTTGAAATTCGAGCGAAGTGTGTAAGTAAAATACATATTGCATTTCTAACCGTTTGACATGGTCGCCTACGTGGACACATTTTCCAGGTCTATGGGGTTGACTGACATACACCTCGATTCGATCCCCTCCGCTCATTTGAAGCTTGAAAATAATATAGCGAAAATCAAAATTTGAACCGATAATAGTAAAAATAGTAGTTTCCCAAGGAATTTTGGACAGCCATTATATTTATATTATGAATTATCAGTTTTAATAGTTTGTATTTCCAGGAAAACACGCATGCAAGAAGGGAGTCAAACTGTCAGAGACAGAAGGTCGAGGAGGGCAGCCCGTTACAGTAAGGACAGCTGGGCATATCTGCTAGTGACACCACAAATTTCAGCAAACGCTATATAATTATACATGCCCATCTCCAGTCAACCTACGCACAATTAATGTGACTTGTGGTTTTTCTGTACGAATCCTGTTTCCATTTTCCATCTCATTATCCTAAAGCATTTGCTCCCGAACACATTTGTTTGTGCAATTATATCTTGGCTTTAATACAACTTCCTTGTGATTTTTCGTACTTCTCAAGATTTTCATGTCACATAAATCTTTGCGATTTTCGCGATTTCAATTGGGGCATAAAATGACACTAATCGAAGTAAGTGTCATTGTCGATACTTGGCTTTTTCAAAATATAAAATTGCATTGTATTTTACGATAGAATGGGTTGG